>CAKXYW020000002.1:0-200643 GCA_935421215.2 Melolontha melolontha | reverse complement strand
AATATACATATCTGTAACTGTACACATGGACAATACACCTCGTATTTTCAGCATTTACTTCTGCTCAAGACACGTATTTCTGCCATCTATAGGCGTCATCAGTCAAGCTAGTGAAGCAATGTAATACAAAATAATACAAATCTATTTAAAAAACAGATTTGTATCCGTATATACATTTAAGCTTAAATCGCCCACAAGACATAGCAAATTTCGTCCTATCATGTAGCACTATATAATAAGTGACATCTGACGGACGAAAGAGACTATGCCGAAAAAGGCAACCCTTCCCTTGACCGGCCAAGCCGGTACATAAGAGAAGAAAATACGTATATATGTGTAGTCCATTAACACGAGCCAGATGGCAGTAAATATACAAAAAAGGTTTAAGTATATCAATACGTTAAGCACGTATTACGCATTTGTTACAAATTAAACCGACATGCAATATACATATCTGTAACTGTACACATAGACAATACACCTCGTATTTTCAAGCATTTACTTCTGCTTAAGACACGTGTTTCTGCATCTATAGGCGTCATGTATATTTAGCTACATAAAGAAAATTGTTAGGTCAATGCAATGTCATGCATCAAAATAATAAAACATGAAATATTAAATTGTAATGATTAGATTACATTACGATTACATAATTACAACAAACATTTTTGAATGTTTTTTTATTTTTATCATTTGTAGTAATTCATACTATTTAAAAATAAAAATATTTGTGTTAATAAGTATTCTTTGTAGTGGCCCGTCCTTGGCTTGGCTCCTGTTCCCTAGAAGTCTGTGCATCCCTGCATTAAACGATAAATGTATGGCAATGCAAAGTGAATCTTTAATCTGATGTACTTTTTAAATTTATTTAACAAAATATTAATTGTGCTTACTTTTCGAACGAAGCTGGCAACATAATTATAAATAAGAAACAAGTGGAAACGACATGTCCAAAGGAACAGTTTTGAAATATTATAATTGTATATACCACCGTGAAGGTTGATCGACTAAAATAACACTATTTTTCTCCTTAAATATATTGCAATAGCAAATACAAGAAAGAAATTAAGTAGGTACGTAAACATATAAATTTGTTTTCATGTTATACGAAAACGCTGTAAACCTTGTACACATTAGTTATTTAAGACGTTATTCCAGATAAATTGTTGATTTTATTAGGTACGAAAAATAGTTGGAAAATAAGCTTCCGCCATTTTTATTTCGAAAAAGATATTGGGTTGGTAATATGTTGTGGTTATTGTGTTTATTAAGTTAAAAGATTATGGTGGTAAGTTGTTATACCCCACTAAGAATTTCATTCAAAAAATACACACGGCTAAGTCTGTAATTTTTAAGTATTTTTTTATATACATTAATGAATTTAATATATATTGCAATATTTCAAATCATATTGAAATAGAATTACACTTAGATTGTATACACAAAGATGTCCTTGTAGAGCAAATAAAAAATGTTATAATATTTATAATAGTGAAACATATTATAACTTTATTAAATCGAAAATTAAAGTTTAAAGATCTTCGATCAAATAAATATATTGACGCATTCATAAAAACATATGCACCTGGAATATTTAAGTATTAGTTCCATTTTTGTACTTTATTTGTAATAAAACCTTCTTTATTTTATTACTTGCTGTTTAATTTCACACTTTCATAACTTTAAAAAATTTATATATTATATTTTATGTATAATTTAAATAAACCGCTATAATATCCATTCAAATTAGTTTTCTTACATGTTCATAGAGGCACTATATTCATGGTTTCATATATTATCATTAATTGTCTCTTCTTCTGTGGTATGTTCTGTGGAGACACTCATAAAAACCTTACTTATTAGTAGATACATTTTTTTTCTTACCTGTTCCTAAACGCAGTTTCCATAAATTCTTGCTTGTCGTGTTGGGTACCAAATCTTATATTAATGAAATCAGTACTATCAACAAGGTTATATTTTAATCTGATGATATCTGGCTGGTCAGGATGGTCTTCTACTACCTCTAAGTCTTTTACATATAGTGATGACATGATTCGATGTACAAATTCAATGTGTAATACTTTTAATTTGGCGATAGTACCGAAAAATATTTCTGCCGCCTCTTCTGTTCTACCATTGCAAACACATCGTCTACATACCTGACCCATACGTATGGAAAATATCTGGCCGTCTTTTTAAACTCAATTTCAAAGTGACTCATAAATAAATTCGCGATAAATGGAGATAAGCAATTACCCATGGCTGTACCCTGTTGCTGTTCAAAGAACTTGCCTTCGAATTGGAAGCAATTTTGGGCCATACAGAGGCCTGTTAACTGCAAATATTCATTTATTTTTTCCTTTTCAACGTGATTGCTGTGAAGTAAGTCAGACAAATATTTTAACGTTTCTGGGATAGGTACTGACGGAAACAAAGACGTTACATCGAATGAAACCAGAATGTCACCATCTTCTAGACGACAATCTTTCACTTTCTGAATAAATTCTAAAGAATTATTGACCGATAAATTAACTGGTTTTTCTAGTAACTTTCTGAATTCATTCACCAACCATTTTGAAATCAAATAAGTCGGTGAGTCAATACCAGCAACAATAGGTCTCATCGACTTACCTGGTTCGTGGATTTTTGGTAAACAATATAACCTAGGCACTAACGGATTTGCACTTTGTAATTTATAAAGGTTTTTATTGTTATTAAATTTGGACAATTTTTTAACGCGGCTTTAGTATTACTTATCATTTTGGGTAATGGGTTGTTATTCAGTTCTACATAAGGCCAGAAATTAAATTATTAACTCTATCAGAATAATCGATTTTGTCCAAAATGACTAACTTATTCCCTTTATCTGCTTTTAAATATAAACAATCTTTCGATCTGAGAGTTTTAACAAGTGTTCCAGTCTTTCTTACTTGAAAATTGTTTGTGCTGCTCTAAAGATTCCTGGATCTGTCGCTTGCATGTCTCTCTAACATAGGATTTTGATGTGTGTTCAAAATGCCTAATAGAGGTCTCGATGCTTGCAACAATCTCCTCTGTAGGCATCTTTTTGCTTGGCAAACAACATTTTAACCCTTTGTTCAATAAATCTAACTCATCGCGACTAAAAGTCTCAGACGATTCATTGACAACTAATATCTCTTTTATAGGAAGATTGTTCGTGTTATTTTTTGAACGCGGACAAAGTTTCATATACTTATTATTTAATTTAGCCATACTTTTGATTCGTTACTCTCACAACCTTCCTATGAAAATTACACGTCTTCATAATCAAAATTATTTAAATTTCCCGTCAAACTCAAATGTAAATTGTACAATTGTAATTCTAATCTACTTCTATTACTATACTGATATTGAATTTCTGAATTCAACCATTTCATTTTTGCACATGAAATTATTTTCTCGCTATTTCTACAATTTGATGTTAACTTTACATTCATAAATTTGGGAAAAACGTTGTTGATTTTACACCGTCTCAGAAAATTAATATCAGCATTTATTAACGTAACTTTAGTATGTAAACTATGAAATCTATTTAACTCCTTTGGCCGGGTAGCCATATTAACTGAAAAATCGGAGACTGTGGCTTTTAAGTAAATAAAAAAATTAAAAACCCTTACCACAATAGAATTTAACAATTCTATATACGTATTTTGACAACCACGTTGTCATCCTCAGTAGAAAAAGCAGTGTAACACTTGAAAGCACAAAAAAACGCACAACACTCACTGAATTAACACTAAATTTTAAAAACCTGAATACTACAGAACTTACCTTATTGGAAAAACCCTACTTAAATACGTACATGCATTAAGAGACCATCCTTAGTAGAAAAAGCAGTGTAACACTTGAAAGCACAAAAAACACACAACACTCACTGAGCGCTATATTGCGCGGCTTCTCTTTTAACACTAAATTTTAAAAACCTGAATACTACAGAACTTACCTTATTGGAAAAACCCTACTTAAATACGTACATGCATTAAGAGACCATTAACCGATTAATGCTTTATTCTATAGAAAGGCCCTTTAGAAAATTGCGCAAAGGGGACACCCTAATTTAATATACATAAGGAAACCATTATAAAACTCATCTTAAATTATATATGTCATTTAGAAATTAATATTGAGTCATAATATCTGTTAAAGGCTAATGTTGTAACGAAACGAAATTTAAAAAATTACATAGAATTAAAATAAAACAATAACTTTGTTAATACCACTTTATTCACATATAATCGTGACCGCGGTTTCGACATACAATGTCATTATCAAACTGCAAAAGTTACAGGCCTACATAGAACTTATAAATGACACAAAAATATATGGGGGTGGTTTATGATGTTATTTAAAATTACTACTATATACTTAACTATTATATACAACATTGGAAAAGAGGTGTATATATAAGATCCAACTGGTCGTTTAAAACGATATCTATTGTGTTTCGGCTCTTAAAAATTTCTAGGGCCTCTAAAAGATTTCATTTACGACCTTTCTCGGCCAAATGCAATATTTTACGGTGACCAAATGTATGCCTTTCTGTAATAAGATGGTTTGCGAATGTTGAATATGTCTTCTTTAGTTTATATGACCTCATGTATTCTTTTTCCCGTATAATAAAACTTCGACCAGTCTGACCTATATATACACTTTTACAATCATTACAATATAATTTGTACACTCCTGATTTATTATTGATATCTGTTTTAGGTTTTGCGTTAAAAATGAAATTACTTGTTTTTACATATGGTTTGTAAGCTATACTAACATTACTATTATTTTTTGAAATTATATTTCCAATTTGCTCGCTTATTTTACCGAAGTAAGTTAACGAGACAAATTGTTTCAAATTAACACTATCTTTAGGATATACTAAACTAAGGGCCACTTGTAACTGTTTTTTCTTTAGTATACTGTCAATTACGCTACTTTTATAACTATTGTTTACCGCTATTTGGTTTATAGTATTGATTTCACGAACAAAAGATTCATTAATCATCAACTGGGTAAGTATATCCTCCCATTCAGGTGAGTAATCCTCATATGACTCAACCTGGGATTGAGTCAGATGCGGAGATTGTGCCAAGGTAGATCTGAAAACATCTTTCTTATGTATGTTCCTAGTCTACCAAGGCAAATACCACAAGATGCATCACTGTAGTCAGCCCTTGCCCCATTTGTTAGGTATGATGCACCTATATGATGGCTGGACAGACTTGCTAAAATTGTTACCCTAATTGCAGGTATTGCAGCAAAGTCTTTTGCACCGGGACAAGCTTTAATGATTGATGATCTTGTCAACCGTTTTGCTGCTTCATATGCAACAACTAATCTGTGAGTTCCAGCTGGTAATGATTGAAACCTGATTTTGGAATCATCAGATAAAGTGATCGTAATTGTTGCAGTTGGCATAGAAGCAGCTACATTTCTGAGACCTTTAATGTCAGCTAATGTAAGTATGTTAATTGTGCTTGCCCAATGTCCAATTGTGTGTGCCATGGTGACTGTGTCTGCTGATAGTTGGGGACCAAATTGTGCTATTAGAACCTTTTTGGTGTATCCTACTACTTCACCTGACCTGTATGATTTGTAAGCCACCAATTTGCTTTTGTAGCAACGATTATGGTAAGTGCCCTCTGCAATGAGTCGTTATCGATCATTGCAGAGATCCTCGTACCATCATCTGCTGTTGCCTCCATTGAAGTAGTAGGATCACTACCTGAGGAGACCCAGTCGAAAACAATACGTTATGCACGTATAAAGCATTTGTTACAATATGAAACAGACATGTAAAAAATTAACATATCTGTAACTGTACACATGGACTTCTGCTTAATACATATGTTTCTGCCATCTAGGCGTCATCAGTCAAGCTAGTGAAGCAATGTGATACAGATGAAACAAATCTTTATGAATAGATTTGTATCTGTATCGTGAAATCAATACTATAAAACAAATAGCGGTAAACAATAGTTATAAAAGTAGCGTAATTGACAGTATACTAAAGAAAAAACAGTTACAAGTGGCCCTTAGTTTAGTATATCCTAAAGATAGTGCTAATTTGAAACAATTTGTCTCGTTAACTTACTTCGGTAAAATAAGCGAGCAAATTGGAAATATAATTTCAAAAAATAATAGTAATGTTAGTATAGCTTACAAACCATATGTAAAAAAGTAATTTCATTTTTAACGCAAAACCTAAAACAGATATCAATAATAAATCAGGAGTGTACAAATTATATTGTAATGATTGTAAAAGTGTATATATAGGTCAGACTGGCCGAAGTTTTATTATACGGAAAAAAGAACACATGAGGTCATATAAACTAAAGAAGACAGATTCAACATTCGCAAACCATCTTATTACAGAAAGGCATACATTTGGTCACCGTAAAATATTGCATTTGGCCGAGAAAGGTCGTAAATTAAATCTTTTAGAGGCCCCAGAAATTTTTAAAAGCCGAAACACAAGCGATATCGTTTTAAACGACCAGTTGGATCTTATATATACACCTCTTTTCCAATGTTGTATATAATAGTTAAGTATATAGTAGTAATTTTAAATAACATAAACCACCCCCATATATTTTTGTGTCATTTATAAGTTCTATGTAGGCCTGTAACTTTTGCAGTTTGATAATGACATTGTATGTCGAAACTGCGGTCACGATTATATGTGAATAAAGTGGTATTAACAAAGTTATTGTTTTATTTTATTTTATTATTTTCAAAATGAATTACCACAAAGTTACGGCTACCAGTATTAATTTTCTTATACATAGAATTAGATTAATTTGTTAATGGTTTTCCTATCTTTTTTTGGTTTAATAACATCTAACTGTCAATTAACTCGAATAAAGATGAACCTGGTATAGGACCCAAATCTGCATTAATTACGTTATTCCTATTTTTAAAGATAAAAATGCTCTCAAAACTATATATATAATTCGCGGGGGCTAGTGACGTTTTTTATTAATCTCGGACAGTCAGATGTTACGTTGTGACCTGATTCAAGAATATGTTGGGCAACACTTGATTTTTCCGGCCTATTGAATCTAATATGCGAAACATGTTCTTTATAACGAGTTAGAATCGAACGCTTTGTTTAAAATAAAACGATAAACTTTGTCAAATAGTCGTAACTGAATGATACTAGGAAACTATTCAGAATACGTCTTCCCATATATCAATTGGGTTGTTCTTAATACTAATTAAAAGTTTGCAGTCCATTCAAGAACTAACTTTCATTTATTTGGGTCAATTTAGATGTGAATTACCTCATCAAGGTTATTCTTTCTCCGAACACTTCGGTTATCACTGCTATCAGTGCACTGTTGCATTATAAAGTTTTTGATTCATGCATTTAGTGTTTTTTTATAATTTATATTTCCTTTGAAGCAAACAATCTTACGTTTTTGTTGTGTTTCTTCTACATTTCCTGCAAGAATAAATTAACTTAGGTTATAGTAGTATAATTGTTATTTTTAGTAAAAGTTTTGGAAACAAATACCGACCTGTTAAGGTATTCAATATCCAACTACTGTATTAGTTACCTTTTTTTAGCATTCTTGGTTTTTAAAATAAATATTTTATATTGCTTTGGCTGAAGAAGTTTTTTTTATTATTATTAACCGTAGATATGATATATGTTGAAAGGTTTCTTTTTGTGTCTACCGGTTTTAAAGTAAATCACATTCTTGCTGATTTCACACAGCGAGTTCTTTCTACCCTGAGATAGATGTCAGCTTGTATGACAAACGGCTTAAGTAATCGATATATATCCCTTTAAATTGATAAAATTAGTAAAGGTTTTTTATATGTATGTCTACTAGCTATAGCAAACGTAGCCTCTATTGGAAAATGTAACCTCTACTGACTGCCTGTTAAATTCCAGAAAGAGAAAAGCTAATATAACGAAATAAAGTTATAATGAAAGAAACCATACGGACATCGAGTAACAAAACTCACCTAATGCATAGATAACGGTCGAAGGGAATTCGAAATCAACGGCCACGTGTACAATCAGTAAGGAAATCTTTGAAATCCGTCGATATCAATGTTAAACCATATTGCGGAAGCAATATCCTCTATTGTTTAAAATAAATTACAATGACAAAAGCCGTAGAGCGAGTAAATTTCATTACTTTACTTTAGTAATTCTAATTTCTCAGAGTTGCACATTTCAGAATATTTCTAGGCCCAGCACTGTCGCAATCAAAAGGGCCGAGTACATAGCAGGCTCAATCTTATATAGGAAAAGCTACTTAGTTCATTCGATAAATCGAAGACAGATGTAGACACTGTCGAGAAAAGTTAAAGATGAAAGTCTAATTAGAAATTCATTCCGCTACATCATAATTAAGATATAGAAGAAAAAAAAACAAGACAAAGCTGAATTGATAGAAAATTTCAATTAAATACATGGCATAAGGAATTTCTAATTGAAGAGAAAAATGGACCCGGAAGATTACTCAAAGATGTCGCTATTATTCGAATACGATAAAAGAAAATTCAAAATAAAAAGAAGTTACAACATTATAATTCTAAATAGCCAAAAGGACATAAGATTTAATTATGAAACTGCTTCAAAATATAGTTGTTGTTTTTTCATTAATTGATGTTCCAGACACTTCTTGGTGAAACATTTTAGTAATTATTGATGTACTTGGTAGGAATAACACACTTGGCTATATTTCACAAATTTTAATATATTTCCCTAACATATGTTTCGGCTGTTATGTAATTCTCAAAGAGTTTCTACAACTAATTTAATCAGTGTAACAGTGTAACTTATATACCTAGTTTTTAAAGTTTTAAAGTAAATCAAATTCTTGCTGATTTCACATAGCGAGTTCTTTCTACCCTGAGATACATGTCAGCTTGTATGACAAACGGCTTAAGTAATCGATAAATATCCCTTTTAAATTCATAAAATTGATAAAGATTGTTTTTATATGTATGTTTATTTCCGCAGCTTTTAAAACGGACCAATTCACACGCCTGAGATATATAATTTATTTGTAAGTCTCATTAATATTTCTGAATGTAGTAAATTTCCACATTATACATTTATAACCGCCTAAACGTGGGACATCATACTGTTGTGGGATCTTTTCTACCACATTGCTTTCGGGGTCTACTACAATATATATATATATATATATATATATATATATATATATATAATATATATATATATATATATAATATATATATATATATATAATATATATATATATATATATATATATATATATATATATATATATATATATATATTGTTGTGGTTCAACCAGCACACTTATTCCAGCACTACAAATGCAGATTACAACATGTAATAAACCACTGTATAAATATTTAATTGGTGGACGTAATTTGTGAAATTAGTTTCGAGATGTATATAAATTAATACGACGATAACTTTAAAATTGATAATTAACTTATTTTGATTTTTAAACTTACTTTTTATATTTATATTTTTCCATTTCAAATTCAAATCATACGCGTAAAATTACAGGTATTTAATTTATCCACATCAAGATTTATATCGAAGCGAGTTAACCACGCCCACTAATTTAATCTAATATTGAAAACCACATTATAAACTTTTGTAAATTATTTAATTAATTTTTCTATTATGTTAAAATGAAAACATTATGAAAATTCATATTATATTAGATGCAAATAAAGCATAAACTTAGAGGCTTTTGCCGATATTTAATACAGGCTATGGAAAAACAAAAGCCGAAGAAAGCGTCTGATACTAAAATTTTACAACGAATGGCCGCATTTTTTCTATCACAAAAAGTTTAATTAAAATTACTATTTAAAAATCAAGTATATCCTACGAAATCAGTATACATTTAATACCTTGAAATCAGGCCGAGAGAATAATTGGACCAGCATCACGTCGAATATAATAAATATCGAACGAAGCATCTTTTCGGAACTGGAACTACATCGTACCGATAACTCCAGCATTGGACCGCTACCGACGCAGGGACTTCCATAGGAGCAGACGATCTCTGATCTATTCCTACAATTGCGAGCCCAGAAGATATACCAGAGCCTAGACACAGGAAAAAAACAGGTTCCTTCCCAGTTATTCCCATAAAACCTAGAACATCATTTAAAAGTTAATATTAAATTTATATCACAACACAATATGAAACATTGTTTGCATCAAAATATAATACATGAATTACTACATTTCTAAACATCTATTTAAATATAATCATTCATTCATTCATAATCTTTTAAAAAACTTATATATAACTTACCTTTTGTGTGTCTAATTTTAAGTAACTTTTAATATTTATTTGCACTGTTGTATCATTCATAACCTAAACGATAGTTAGTAACACATGTGCACAATTGCATAATTCCGTTTTTTACCGTATAGTTCAGATAATACTAGTATATGTACAGTTTCCTTATTCGCACGTAATAATTGTTACAGTTATCTGTTTTTATTCTAATAAATTTTTATTACTTTGATTTAGATTCGATCTTTTATTTGAATTGTTTGAATGTTGAGTTTGTGTTTAATTAATATACCATTGACATTGTACTTATGGGATATACAAACAACCGACTTTGAGCCCTGAGATATAAATAAAAACATAAGTACTCAAGCTCTACCGCAACTAGTGGGGTATTTAACAGATAGCGTTGGATCAACTAAGTACGTTAAAACTTGGCGCCCAATTTTCAAATTCAAATCTTCTAAGTTTAACTTATATCATTCATTTTATAGTTTTAACGCTCACATTGTTCTTAGTTGGTTCAAACAGCCGTTGTTCACGGTACCTCTTCATTTGTCGCCCGAACGTGGAAGCCAAGTATTATCCCGTAATTCAAATTAAAGCAATTAAAAACTCAAACAATTTAAACAATCAAATAACTGGTAATAGAATAAGAAAGCTGTAGTAGGAATTTGTGCATGTTAAACTTCTAAGTATATTGCTGTGTACCGTTTTGTGTATCTGACTTTCCTATTGTAAAGCTAATACCACATTTCACGAGGGATTCACAACTTTATGAGGGATAAACAAGAATTTAAGGTCAGTGAAAGAGAAAATCAACTTGTGGGTACTTATTATTATTTTTGCCTAAAACATTAGATTCATTTGAGTGAGCATAATAATTAATTTGAGAGATATTTAAATTAATACTCCTTAGCTATCCATTATCTAAATTCTTACCTATTTACAAAAAATATTTAAATAGTTTTCACTTATAAACAATTAAATTAACACAAAAATGGATACAAGACATCGAACAAAAGTACCTAAAGACAATGCCGAGGATGATAGGACCGAACAGGGAGATACGGTAATCGCCCAGACTTCAAGTGCCGAAACAGTAAGTACACCTGAAGACAGCAAGGTAATGAACATGCTAAACGCCCTAATGAATCAAATGACTAACATACAACAAGACTTAACTAATAAAATAGACACAAATAATGCCGATTTAAATAATATGAAACAAGACTTGAATAATAAACTTGACACAAATAATGCCGATTTAAATAATATGAATATCAAACTAGACACGAATAAAGCTGATTTAAATAATATAAAACAAGAATTAAATGACCTAAGTAATAACTTAACAACCAAATTAGAAACGAACATACAAATCATAACGAGAAATTTGAGCTCAATAATGCGAATATTGACAACAAATTAAGTGCCTTTAAAATAGATCTAGAAGGAAAAATAGCTGAAATTTCCGTAGCACAAAAAGCTATGGAAGAAAATGAATTAAAATACCTGATGAAACTCGACGAAACCGTCGCTCTTCTAAATTCACAATGGGCAAAACGATTCGGCAAAATCAACAAAATAGAATCCAATTGCAATGAAAAACGATTAGACTTAAATAACATAATAGAATCTAGTTACAACAACATAAGCAAGAACTTAGATATCACTAATAACATAATTGAAGCTAAATGCAATAAACAGAATAACAAGATATTAATAATAAGGAGACAACTAAGATATTACAAAATCATAATATTAACATACCGCTTAGAAGAAAAACTAAACATAATTTATCCAATCAACTGTTAATAAACGACAAAGAATATCAGAACTTTTTAATAAGCAATGCAAGGGAGAATAATAACTTTAACATAAGGAAGACGGGGATTAATAACATTAATTTTAACTTATCCCATATTAACATAAAAGAATATTAATCACAATTATGCAACCAACAACACACAATCAAAAATCACTTACATACAAAACATAGCTTTAATTTCAACAAACTTAACTATGCATGATAACACAAATAACATATTAAATAAAGAAGGTGTGATTAACAATTCTATGATATACGAATACTTAAATAATAACAATTTCCTTAATAATATAACCTATATAAAAATCAATACTAATATACACATTCACACAAAAATTATAAATACATACACACTAATTAACAAAAACTTACATAAATCTCAAGGTAGAGGCAACATGATATTTCTACACCGGGATAACAACATTGATATCATTAAAATAGTTCGTCGAAAAATAAATATTTAAATAAATACGATGACAGAATCTCGATGTTCTAATACACACTATGATGAACAAAGCAGAATAGGGGATACGAGTTATAATTACAGATAAATTAAAACAATTACACTTAGATTAAACATAAACAAAGAGATGATAAACACAATTTAATACGAAAAAGAAAGAACACATTATGATACAATAAATGAACATATAACAAGTCAAATAATAATGAATAAATTAAAGAGAAACAAACATAACTGGAGCTCAAAAATATCTACTAAATAACTATAATTAAGAGTTATATACTCTGAGAAAAGAAAGGTAACATCACATATTCAGATGATTAAAAATAAATTACAAAAGAACAATTATTTAAAATAATATTGGTACTATCAATAGAGTTTAAAAGGGGAACCAATTCACTTATAAACATGCGGAAGGAAAAAAAATGAAAGTTTAAACGTATTATTATTGAAAAGGAGAGAATATGATTGAATAAGTAATGGATTGTTGATATGATAATAAGATGGACTCGATAGATTTTTATATGTAGAAGGAATTAATATATGATAGGGGTATAGAATTATATAAAAATAAATGAATTATTATTATTATGAATATATTGAAATATAGACAAGTGTCTTATTAATAGGGAATTTAAATATATTAAAAAGGAATGGAATATAACAGAATAGAGTCGGAATTGAATAGGATTGATATGTAGCTAAAAAGAAAGAATTATTTATTATGCAAACTAAAACTTTTACTAATATATGATATATAAACGAAGATTGAGAATAACAAAGAATATATAGAATTATTAAGCATGTACCATCAATGAAAGAAATAAACAAAATACCCTAACAATTATAACACTACAATCAAATACCTGAATATTTAATGTAATTAGTACAAGAAGTATATAACACCAATTTTAAAACCTCAGAACACAGCCCAGTATTACAACTATGTTACAGCTCGAACAAACAATATTAATACAAAGAAACATATTTCTAATCAATAAAAGTATAAAAGCAAATATTAAAATGATTATTCTATACAAATATACAAATTAACAAAAATATTAATCTAATATAAAAATTAAAACTAACATTATACAAGCTAAACAAAAAGAAATTTCATTAAAATATTATACAAACTAAACTATAAAAATATGTAGAATACTTAACATTTAAAAAGGAAAAAGAAAACTTATAATTTAGGCAATGCCACCAATATTGAACACAATAATAGACAAAGGAGAATAAAATTAACATAAAACTATTACACAAAGTGCTATGACAAAAAGAAAAGAAATAAATTTAATTAAAGAGAAAAAGGACGATTTAAATGCTTACGACAAGGAATTAATAATATTCGAAGTTTGTTACTATACGTACAGTGGGAAAAAGAATTACATATAATTAATAATTTTTATATACGTAGATTAATTTGTTATTTTTATATATTTTTGACACATGATAAGGGAAGTGTACAAGTTGATGTTCTTATTTCATTCTTCTTAACAGGGAAAAGTAATATCTTCAATACTTTCGCTATTGCTTTTCACGGGGATAATGTTGTGGTTCAACCAGCACACTTATTCCAGCACTACAATAAGAAATGCAGATTACAACATGTAATAAACCACTGTATAAATATTGAATTGGTGGACGTAATTTGTGAAATTAGTTTCGAGATGTATATAAATTAATACGACGATAACTTTAAAATTGATAATTAACTTATTTTGATTTGTAAACTTACTTTTTATATTTATATTTTTCCATTTCAAATTTAAATCATACGCGTAAAATTACAGGTATTTAATTTATCCACATCAAGATTTATATCGAAGCGAGTTAACCACGCCCACTAATTTAAAATTGTCTCGAACCCCGCGAATGCGATTTTGACGGTGCATTTTCATACTAATCTAATATTGAAAACCACATTATAAACTTTTGTAAATTATTTAATTAATTTTTCTATTATGTTAAAATGAAAACATGAAAATTCATATTATATTAGATGCAAATAAAGCATAAACTTAGAGGCTTTTGCCGATATTTAATACAGGCTATGGAAAAACAAAAGCCGAAGAAAGCGTCTGATACTAAAATTTTACAACGAATGGCCGCATTTTTTCTATCACAAAAAGTTTAATTAAAATTACTATTTAAAAATCAAGTATATCCTACGAAATCAGTATACATTTAATACCTTGAAATCAGGCCGAACTTTTGAGAGAATAATTGGACCAGCATCACGTCGAATATAATAAATATCGAACGAAGCATCTTTTCGGAACTGGAACTACATCGTACCGATAACTCCAGCATTGGACTGCTACCGACGCAGGGACTTCCATAGGAGCAGACGATCTCTGATCTATTCCTACAATTGCGAGCCCAGAAGATATACCAGAGCCTAGACACAGGAAAAAACCAGGTTCCTTCCCAGTTATTCCCATAAAACCTAGAACATCATTTAAAAGTTAATATTAAATTTATATCACAACACAATATGAAACATTGTTTGCATCAAAATATAATACATGAATTACTACATTTCTAAACATCTATTTAAATATATATAATCATTCATTCATTCATAATCTTTTAAAAAACTTATATATAACTTACCTTTTGTGTGTCTAATTTTAAGTAACTAATATTTATTTGCACTGTTGTATCATTCATAACCTAAACGATAGTTAGTAACACATGTGCACAATTGCATAATTCCGTTTTTTACCGTATAGTTCAGATAATGCTAGTATATGTACAGTTTCCTTATTCGCACGTAATAATTGTTACAGTTATCTGTTTTTATTCTAATAAATTTTTATTACTTTGATTTAGATTCGATCTTTTATTTGAATTGTTTGAATGTTGAGTTTGTGTTTAATTAATATACCATTGACATTGTACTTACGGGATATACAAACAACCGACTTTGAGCCCTGAGATATAAATAAAAACATAAGTACTCAAGCTCTACCGCAACTAGTGGGGTATTTAACAGATAGCGTTGGATCAACTAAGTACGTTAAAACTTGGCGCCCAATTTTCAAATTCAAATCTTCTAAGTTTAACTTATATCATTCATTTTATAGTTTTAACGCTCACATTGTTCTTAGTTGGTTCAAACAGCCGTTGTATATACGCTACCTCTTCAATATATATTGAAGTGTGCCGGACGGTTTTTATATATATAATATAAATACTTAATTTAATAATTTAAAAATACTGAAGCTGATAAGGTAATTTTTATAAAAATGTATTATAAATATCTGTTTAAATATGGTTCCAAATATTACATACAGATGGAGTTGTTTAAAATATTATATCTGTTACATGCGTATAATTCAAATGATAAATAATCGTTTAATAACGAAGTATACTTAACCTCAACAGCTATACATGTGTATAACTTCTTATAGTTTATTTTCTGGTGGGCTTAAATTTGTGTTAAATGTCCGGCTTATAAGAACAATGAGACTCTTTTTGTTGTGCATACAAAAATACACTTAAAAATGTAGGTTCGGTGACTCCAATAGAATACGTACAAAATCAGCTGGCGAACAACACAATAAATAATGGTAATTTCTTAAAGAGCAAGTTCTAGTAAATGAAACGATTGAGTTAAGGAATAATGTAAATGCTTTAATAGAAGTGATGATTAACAGGTAAGTGATAGATATAATAAAATTAGGAATAATCAAAATGAATCATGTCACGTGATAATATGAACATACAAAAATTCTAGGTTAATCAAAGATAATTGACGAAAGTGAATTTAATTAAACTAACATACATAAATGCTTCTTTTAAAATTGAACATTTGTAAACAGGGGAACTGTATTCTTCTAGTTTTTAAATTAAATAATTCTAATACTAAATGTACCCATCAGGTATATCTATTCTAAAAGTCTTTGATAGCGGTTTTACTTTATGAAATAAACTAATTCAACATTTTCAAAATTTGTAGGAGATTGAAATAATACTTAAGTTTGAAATAGACGGGAATGGGTTAGTCTGGAGTCTTCTTATGAATCCGAAAATGCAGGATACAGGTTTAGGCGGGTAATCGGACGGCGTCACCGCTTGGCTTCGATCTAGCTGTTGCTATTCCCGGTGAAATGGAATTTTCAGTTTATGCGGCACTGGTTGATGTCTGGATACGCAAAAATGCGTCAAAAGGAGCTGGATAAACAGGTGATATTTTTATAGGTTCGTAGTATAGTTTTTCTAATTTATTTAATGATTTTTCTTCTTATTTCCAGAGCGGCACTTAAATACGTTGATGTGTTTTTGGAATTTTTTTACAACATGACGCTAACTATCGTTTGTTCCGAATGCTAGCTTCTTATTCGTCTAATTTGTATGTATTAATATAATCCCGCTAATTAATTTTAATGAAAATGATAATTTAGTTACTTAAACTATATAAATACTTTACAAAAATTACATATTTTATTTTAGTAAATAAATAATTGTTATGAGAATGTTAGTAATTTAATATTATGCTAATTTTTGACTGGGATATTTCCCGCTGTATTCATTTCAAATAAGTACAATTTTCTCTAAGAAATACGCATCAATTATTATTAATCAATTAAGTTGAAATGTCTTCGGAAATACAAAAAATAGAAATAAAATGACTAAGGCAAATGAAAAGACAAAAATAAATAAATATGAGAATTAAGTTTGAACAATTAAAGCGCGAAATCAACTTTATTGATATGTCAGATGAAGAATTCAGTTCCAAAAATTTCTTATTTTCTAATATTTATATACAAACGTTAACGATCTGTATTTCACGAATCTCAGGAATTCTTAGGTGTAGGCTTGACCTACCACAATATATATATATATATATATATATATATATATATATATATATATACAGGTGTCCCAGCTGACGCGGTTTCTTTGATAATTTGTTTATTTTACAGTATAGAGAAAAAAGTTTCAAATAAAAGTTGTCCCTATTTAAACGACGCATTGCTAGAAAATATTTTCAAATATACAGGGTGTCCCAGTTATAGAAAAAGCGTATGTAACTTTATTATTTTAAATGGATCACCCTATATATTATATTTTTTTAGATTCTGCATGATATTTTAAGTAACTTTTATTAAGACCTACCTATACCTATGTGCTTTTGTTTTCGAGAAAATAAATATTTTATCAAAAATTTTGCAATTGCAGCGCTCTCGTTAATGAGCTGTAGGATCAAAACTAAAAAAGGTAGAAAATTTTGGTTTGCGCAAATTGATACGTCTTGAATTGCTTTACTATTTCCAATATTAACATGTACGGATCCTTTTGTTGACATACAGTTACTGGCGCCAACATTTGGAAACATTTAAATGCCAGTAACTCTGTTTTTTTAAATAGGACACCCTATATCTGTTTACAGGGTTGGATGTAAAATAAGATTCTCTTTCTTTTGATATAAGAATGTACCAATTTATCTTCAACCGTTTTAGAGAAAAATGTATATTTTTTCTGCTACTGTCGAAACAGACCACTTCAATTTGCACGAAGTAGGCTACGTAACAATAATATTATGGCAGATATTATATTTAATAACCATTTGAACCATTTATAATTATACACAAGTAATAAGCTTAATTTAAATTTGTATAATAAACAATTTTAACAAAACAGGACTTCTCAACAAATAAAAACATAGGTAACATAAACATAAAACGCAACAAAAACAGTTTTAAAAAGACATAAGGAAATGCGTGAAATAGGAAACGCACATTACAAATGTAGAGTTCATTAATTTATTTTTCGAAATGTCTTCCGTTTTGGTCGAAACAATTACGAACACGTTTTTTAAACGATTGTTCAACATTTCTCAACATGATTGGGCTGATTTCTTGAAATGCCAGGGTAATCCGCTGACACATATCTGCCGGTGTAGTCGGTGGCGTAACATAGACTTTGTCTTTAATGAAACCCCATAAAAAGAAATCACAACTTGTCAAGTCTGGTGATCTCGCGGGCCAGCTTACTGGACCTCCACGTCCAATCTATCTATTGGGGAACGTTTCGGTCAAGAACCGGCGCACTTCTACGGCATTATGTGGAGGTGCTCCATCCTGCTGCATCCACATCCTACGTAGAACTGCTAGAGGTACGTCTTCTAATAAATTATCCAACTCATTTTGTAAAAAGTTCAAATATATGGCTCCAGTCAGATGTTGGTTAAAAAAAAATGGTCCAATTATGCGAGTACCTAATATACCTGCCCACACATTTAGGGACCATCTTTGTTGGCTACCAGTTGTCTGGAATTGATGGGGATTGACGGTGTCATAATAATGATAATTGTGACGATTAACAAAACCGTTTTTGTGAAAAGTTGCTTCATCCGAAAACATAACAAAACTAAAAAAATGTTCATCGTTGTCAATTTTGTCAATGGCCCACTGGCAGAAGTTCTGTCGACGTTCAAAATCAGTTGGAAGTAATTCTTGATGAAGTTGAATGTGGTAGGGATGAAATTTATACTTTTTTTATAATTCTATGCACAGATGTTTTACTAATTTCTGTGGTTCTGCTTACTAGTCGCACACTGGTATGAGGATTTTCTTGAATGCAGCCCAACACTAAGAATTCATTTTCTTCCGTTTTCGCCATACTAATACGGATTGGTTTTTTATAATTAATACTGCCTGAATTTTCAAATCTTTCTCGCAACAACTCAAACGCTGTACTTCGCGGATGCCTGCGTTCCGGATATTGCTGGGCATAACATCTCGACGCTAACAGGGGATTACGGTTGCATTCTCCCAAAACAAATATCATGTCAATCATTTCCTCTCGAGTTAATGACATTTTAAATTGGCGAAAACGTTTAATTTTTAAAGAAAAATTGGTATTTCGTATCCCCTTCAGGAAAATTGTTCCAAAATTCAAAATGTCTGTTGGATTGTGGTACTCTTACTACTATATGTGTTTGACATTTACAAACGTCATTTGTATGATTTTGTAACTTTTGTTTTTTTGATAGTATTATGTCAGCCTACTCAGTTGTATTTTGTCACAAAATAGAAAGTAATTACATTTTTTATAAAAGGATTGTGAACAAATGTTATCCTTAGAAATTGCTTTATAATACAAATTTAAATTAAGCTTATTACTTGTGTATAATTATAAATGGTTCAAATGGTTATTAAATATAATATCTGCCATAATATTATTGTTACGTAGCCTACTTCGTGCAAATTGAAGTGGTCTGTTTCGACAGTAGCAGAAGAAATATACATTTTTCTCTAAAACGGTTGAAGATAAATTCTTATATCAAATGAAAGAGAATTTAATTTTACATCCAACCCTGTAAACAGATATAGGGTGTCCTATTTAAAAAAACAGAGTTACTGGCATTTAAATGTTTCCAAATGTTGGCGCCAGTAACTGTATGTCAACAAAAGGATCCGCACATGTTAATATTGGAAATAGTAAAGCAATTCAAGACGTATCAATTTGCGCAAACCAAAATTTTCTACCTTTTCTAGTTTTGATCCTACAGCTCATTAACGAGAGCGCTGCAATTGCAAAATTTTTGATAAAATATTTATTTTCTCGAAAACAAAAGCACATAGGTATAGGTAGGTCTTAATAAAAGTTACTTAAAATATCATGTAGAATCTAAAAAAAATATAATATATAGGGTGATCCATTTAAAATAATAAAGTCACATACGCTTTTTCTATAACTGGGACACCCTGTATATTTGAAAATATTTTCTAGCAATGCGTCGTTTAAATAGGGACAACTTTTATTTGAAACTTATTTCTCTATACTATAAAATAAACAAATTATCAAAGAAACCGCGTCAGCTGGGACAGCCTGTATATATATATGTATATATATATATATATATATATATATATATATATATATATATATATATATGTGTATATATATACATACCCAACGCACAATACCAAGCCCGGTACATACTACAGGCAACTAGAAGCCCGGCTTAAGCAGTAAGCCTGGCCATGTTTTTAATGAATATATATGTTGTATATAAACATATAATACCTAGCAACCCAAGAGGGGAAACTTTTTTCAATATACATTTGTGAAATGTTTACCAGTATGTTACACATACTCTGCGAAACCCAAATATATAAACTATATAAGATCACGTGGTTATATGAAGCCCAGCGTTGTTGCCAATTATTGGATGGGATCTAGTAGATGTTAGAATGCATTTTTAGTATAATACGAGTGTTATTCTAAGCTAAATTTATACGTTCTTATACATTTTTAGTCCCTTCGAAATATACACAGACGGTTTGTACCGAACTCTCTTTTGTATAAATACTCTTATTAATATAAATCTTTCAAAACAAATATTTCATTTTTCATGTAGATTATATATTGTTTTTTTGCCGGCCAAAAGTGCAAGCAATTGTTAAAATTAATATCTTTTTAGCGGTATTTGAGAAACGTTAATTAGATATTTACTGCCGGTATACTATGAACAGTTTTTGACTAGATATGGTAAGAAGTTGAAATATTTTAAATTTAAATTTTCCATTTCTAAGTATGTATAATAAAAAATTCGTATTCATATATATCTTTTATTTTTAAATGTTTGTTTTCTTAAAGAAACTACAACTATTTATCACGAAAGCTGTTATATACGAACGTCTTAATTCGTACCCAACCTTTGGCAGCCAATAAGTCATTATGTAATCTAATGATCTCTTCGCATTCATGTTTCTTGGGTGTAATTTTTTTCTTTATATGTTTAGCAAAATATTGCATAACAATTTTTTTCTCTTCTTTAGACCATTTAACTCGACTAGATCTTGATGATTTTTGTTGTTCTAAAAATGCAAGGATTGAAATATTATTCATTATATTCGAAATATAACTATTCACCGTCAATCTTCTTTTCTCCAACAAAAACTTCTAAATCTAGGAAAGATGTCATATTATTAGATGACATAGGTAAAGTATCAAACGTATTTGTTTGTAAAATTTCGTTTGCATTCTTGTCTGATAAAGGTTGTGAACTAGATTCGTCTTCCGACTCCGAACTATAGTAAACGTCGTTTTCTAATTGAATTTCGTTTAAATTTTTTCCTTTGTACATATTTCCTTTTCCTTTTTCTAATAAGATTAAAACTTTTGCAACCTTTGATGTCTGGTATATATCTTGTGGTAAGCTGAAAACACGCAGTATTATTATAATATTATTTCAATTTTAAATACATAACTATTCTACTTAGTATACGTATACTACATACTATATTATTATTATTATTATTATTTTAGAATACATACCGATAAAATTCGGTATGGGTTTTCTTCGTATGGCCCATAAAAGTGGCCAACTGTTCCATTTCATCTTCATCTAATGTCATTAATTGTAACGTTGTGGCAATATGCTTCCTAAATTTGGTTGAAGTCAATAATTCCGGACGTTTAGCTCCACAGCGTCGTGCTAGGTTTCCTATTACATTTACTCCTGCCATCCACCTATTTTCTGAGCCAGTATTTGCAAATAGATATGGATTAGATTGGGGTACAAGATCATTTTCTCCCCTTATATTTAACAAACATGTAATATATATTTGTACTTGTTTAGAGAACAATATCGGGACAGGTTTTGTACCTTTACCACCACTTACGACTCTTTTGAATTTTTTGCAAAGGATTTTTTCTACTTTGCTAAGAGAATCGTAAAAGTTTTCATAATTTGTTGTACTATATTCCTTTGTATAGGCATCGATTGTTAAATATTGCACATCGCCTACACGCTTGCGGTTAAACATTACTACTAAAGTTAAAACGCACTCTGTTAATATTTTATAATTTTTTTTAATATCGACTTTGTCGTTTAGCTTCGCAAATGCATCATCAGCTAATTTTTTAAGATATTCTTGAAGCAATTTAATGTCATTAGTTAATGGCAACATTGTTGGTTTATCCCAGTGGTTTTCTTTTAAGTTTTTTAATGCCAAACTAGATAATTCGTTGCACCAATGTCCTTCGATAAGTCTTCTTAAATCTTTTATTTCAGTTCTTTTAATCTCTCTATTAGAATATTCTATCTTTGGTATATTTCTCTTTTCTAAAACTAACTTATACGCAACATCACATATCATTTTTAAATTAGTTCCCATATGTAGCGCAAGTGATGGAGATCGGAAAGATTTTCTGTGGATATTATAGCCACTAATTTCTTTAGTGGCAGATATAAAAGACTGAAACATTTCAGGCTTAAGGGCATCGAAAAGTGTATGCACTTCAGGATTAATTCTTCTTAGAGAAATTAAAAGTCGGCCCATTTCCCTGATTTTATTTGAAACGACTGTAACAATTTGTTGTCTTTTGTGTTTATGTAAGAGTGATTCACCATATAAACAAATTAGTGGATCATTTTTTGCTGTATCGCTTATATTATCAGGTCTCATAATTTCAAAAACCTCGTTTTTAAGACGGGACGCTTTTAAGAACTCAATATTTTTTTGATTTAGTAACGCCATAAAAGTCTGACTTTTCGACTGACAGTTCTTTCCAGGATTTTTTTCATTTCTTGGTTTATTCTTACAATTTTTTTATGTTTATATAGCAATTTTTTAGAATAATGTCCCAAGCAATAAGTACATACAAAATACTCTGTACTCTCGTTTTTGGACGTTCTTATTGGATGTAGTACGTTCTTCTCTATTAGCCCTGTTTTCTTAAAGATGCTACCATTGCCAAACGCTGTTTGCTCCTTGGTGGTAAACTCTGCAGCAATTGAACTTCCTTATTGTTTGTGTGACGTCTGAATAAATGTCTTGTGAAATGTGTAATGACATCTTGGTAGCAAATTGGACAAATTGTTGGTCTTTCTCTAGCAGAGGATGATTTAGTATATTGTTGTTTAAAATCCTAGGATATTTTCAAATATATTATGCATTATTTTAGTTTTTAATATTTCATGTGAAATTAATTTACATTTCGACGATTGTCTCTCTATTATTCGTAGCTATAAAATTTACTAGAAAGTGATGTCATATACAAGTATTTACGGACAGTTATTACAAAGCAAATGGTTTATATTGCATTTACATTTCGTTTCATTATTTCCCAATGAAGGGTTACATTTCACCAACGCAATTACTTTTAAAAATAAAAGTATTTTATGTCGTTTTGTACATTAACGTTTTGCTTTGTGGTCTGTAAACGTTAATTATACAGTGAAACTTAATTGACAAGTTCAAAACTACTTAAAATGGTGAAAAAATTAACCATAATTTGATCAAACTAAATAACAAATATTTAAAATACTTTACTGTCACTGCATTATTTTTTTTATAAAATTATTATATTTGTTTTGTTACATTTTCAGGGTGTTTACAGTACAGTTCAAAATATTAATTAGTTTTTAGAGAAGAATATTCGAACCAATATATCAAACTATACAGAATTTGAATAATTTACCGGCAAAATATTTATCGGCACATTCTTTAATGAATCTCCACTCCTATCGGCTATTTCTTTTGGTTTATACAACTTCTTTGTAGTTGAAGAAATATTACTCTGCAAACCATCTGCTGATAGTTGTTTCATTTCAACAATATTATTGTTTACTACTTGATCGTTCGCTAATGGATTAACAATGTCCAAGCTCTTTATATATTGTGAAACTCTTGAGTTTGGTGTTTCTTCTTCAACACAATTCACATTGCTTATTTGCTATAAGAATATTAGCTCTTTAGATAATTTATCATAAAATATTTTTAAATATGATTTATCAACAAAAGAACTAATAATACATGACAATTAGTAAATTATTTATTTTTGATAAATCATCTAAAATATTTCTCGACAAACTTACAAGAATGTTGCTTTTTGGAATAACTTCAGACATATTAGACGTAGTTTCAGAACTGGCATCAGAACTGGACGGGCAATATTCTGTTTCGGAACTTAATCTTTTCAATAAACGTTCCTTAAAAAACAAAAGTAGAATACATATTGCAGTGAATTGTGATGTTGGTAGCTTATTTAACTTAGATTCACAATACACAGCAGCTTTGCCGGGCTATCTCAGTTGGGTCGCCTTCCTGGAGCTCTTCAATCTTCAGAGTTTACCCTCATAGGGTCCGTGGAAAAATAATTAAAACAACAGGTATTAGGAACAGAAACAAAATTTTTCCCCGAAAATTATTTACTCAAAAAAAAAGAAAGAAAAAAAAATTTAAACTTTACAAAGTATAAAGTTGTATTGAAACATCTATCAAGTGAGGAAAACTTGTGTAAAAATGACTGATACACTAGGCTAAAAACCTCACACAAAAATGACCGCGAGCAAAATTACAAATTAAATATAAAAAAAAAACTATCAGATATAAACAATTACGTTATCCCAAATATCAAACGTCAAATAGAAAACTATCTATTTTCGCACGCAACCAAAATTAATTCATGCGCACAAATAACATGAAGCAAATAGATTTTCCCACCTTCTATCCTTCTAGAACATTTTATTTGAAAAAAACTACACTTCAAAAAAAATCTGATAACTTTTCTTGATATTTCTCTGATTACAAAAGTATTATAAACTAGAATCTAATGATTTTACTGAGCTCATCAATGTTATATAATTATTTCTAAATACACAAATATAATATTAACAGAAATATACATACATTAATTAATGTAGCCACTTCACAAAAACCGAGAGATTTTCAGATAGGTCATATTAATCAAAATTACAAGTGAAAGAGACTCGTAATAGATCGAGAATTATCTTTAAAACACATCAAAATCACAACACAAAATTATCCGAATTTATCTAAAATATTACTGAATAAAAGAAGTTTATTCAGTGACAAAAAAAAAAACTTCGACCTATCTGTACAACTGCAGGTTAATCTCTAAATCTCCTACTTCCCGGAAACAGCATCATTGCCCTACCTAATATAAGTCAAAATATCTACAGTATAAAAATATTTCCACTCAACCTCGGACGCATGCCTCAATACTCTGGTCGAACAATTTACAGCTCCACGACTGTAAATTGTGTATACTCCTGATTTTTCTATATCTTCTATTTTCTCTATTCTATCTACACAATAAAATGTAATGACTGTGAAGCTATATATATAGGGCAAAGTGGAAGATCCATTAAAAAACGCATATCCGAACACGTAAGAGATATAAAGTATAGTAATAAAAACACAGGTTTTTCGACACACTGTATCGAACAAAACCATTTGCCCGACATGAATAGCTCCACCGTGTTACATAACGTAATAAAAAGTAGAAGACTAGATTTATTAGAAATACTAGAAATTAAAAAATCACAAAAACAAAATAGAATAATTACGAATACACAGTTATAATTTGTTAACACTCCCATAATAGACGTGATTGTAAATATGTCCCAACCAGCACCCTAGCACTAAAATATAGGTATAAAAGTTAAAAGGACACGTATAGTAAGTTAGTTTTAAGATACTCTTTGACAATGGCATAACAGCCGAAACATATGTTAGACATAGATCTAATAAAAAAATTGTGAAATAGCCAAGTGTGTTTTTATAATAATTTGTTAATTACAAAATGTTTCACCAAGAAGTGTGCTACATCAATTAATATGCAAATGATATTAAGCAACGAAAGGCTCTACGTTGTATTAGCCAAATGATAAAATACTTATGAGTCGTTATATTGAATTATATAATAATGAATGATATGTAATGTTGAAAATGTTGAATTTTCAAATAATGGGCGCCAGTGATTAAATTAATCACAATGATAACTACGTCCTCTGTGTACATATAATAACACTAACAATAGTTGGAGAGCATGGTTGTTAAATAGATTTGATATAAAATACCTCAAGGTTCTTAGTCGGTCTGTGAATTACCTCCCTAATTGTAGTTAGGTGTCTATATAATGTGTTTAACTCAACAACTAAATGCTAACAAATAAAAACAGTTTAAAGTGAAAAAAATAAAATATATTGAAATAAAAATTAGAAAACTGTAACAATTATCTTAACATAGACATGTGTCTATAAAGAGAATTACGATCTAAACATGTGTAAACATAATAGTACTAAATATAGTGTTGGTGAACAAAGAAAACTAAGTTAAAGAATATGTTGTATTATTTATACTAATTTGGTAAGTACTACGGTGTTATATAGATGTTAAATTATGCTTGTAGTTATTAAGCTAGGGTAAACGATGCATAGATAATAAATATAGAAGTTTTATTAATGTTTATATAGGTTATTATGATCTTGTTTATTGATATATAAATTTTATAGGCAATGAAAGAATAAATTGGTCATTCAAGAACCTGTGATCCAAGATTTTACGTGTAGGATCAAGCTGGAAGCGTTGTAGTCGTGCAGCACCAAGTACGGCCTTAGGATTCTTGATATCGGCTTGGTGTCGTTCGATCGTCCAAATGGCCCACGCGTTGCAGTTTGGATACTTGTAATGATGCTATCCTCAATCTTCGGCGTATCTTTGATGATGTGAGGCTGGTTTTTACTTAAAAAGGTTGGCCAATTTTCTGCGTTTCAATTATATATATTTTCGACGAGATATTTTAAGTTTGATTATGGTAATTTAATTTTTAACTTGGATAATTACAAAAACGCGGCCATATATTGTAAAATTATTTTTCGGCTTGTCTACGTTCATTTATTTCTCATGGCCTATTTTTATATTGACAAATAGCCTCGAAACTTTATTATCATAACATCGCTGGTGTTTTGAATTAAATTGATATTACATTTCTAATCAAATTATAAAATTTTTTAAATAATTTTCAAATACACTTTGTTTACTTTTGAATGTAGGTTATGTCATTATTATGTGTTCTAAGTTGCATTCTTACGAGTTCATGCTAAATTTAAAAAGAGGGCGTGTCCAATCAGTATCAATACAATATTATTTCAATGTTGATAAATTAGATACCGGTAGTATCGCGCGAATTATTTGAATTATGAAATTTAAAATAGAAATATAAAAGTAAGTTATAAAAAATAAAAATAAGTTAATTTGAATTACTGTTCTCGTTGTATTAATTTATATACATGTTGATACTAATTTTACAAACTTAATTCGCCAATTTCACCCTTTTTGTGATTGTGTTATATGCATTGTTCTATCTGTTTTTCCGTTTCAGATGCAGATATATGGGTGCAGTTTGAACCATAACAATATATATATATATATATATATATATATATATATAAATATAATAACTTCGTGACTTTGGTATGATATGGTAAACCTAATCAGTAGGCGATTAAAGGTCTGTATATTACTTCAAAATATATGTATTTAAAAAACTCTACATGTTTCGGCTGTATACGCCTTTTTCAAGAGAATACAAAATAGTAGATCGCCTGATTTGACTCTGGATTAATTTTTATTCTTTTATCTAATATTATACGTAATGAATATTTTGTATTCTCTTGAAAAAGGCGTATACAGCCGAAACATGTAGAGTTTTTTAAATACATATATTTTGAAGTAATATACAGACCTTTAATCGCCTACTGATTAGGTTTACTATATATATATATATATATATATATATATATATATATATATATATATATATATATTGAGGCATTGCAAGAAGGATGCTTTCTCTGAAAGAAACAAAGAATATATGTAACCTTAATATTTATACCATAATGTTTATTTCTACTTTGTACTTTAATATTAAGAAGGGGAAAGATTGATTCAAAGAATAAATACGTTATTTTGACGACAAATTTACCTAGAAATTATTAACTTATTTTTCTAATTTTTTTTATTATAATGTTTATATTCATTTTTCTTTCAAATACATATTTAACGCGTGTTTATTCAAACAAATGTAACGTATTTATTTTCAAATGCATCTGAACGAGTAAGCCCCGCCCACAATTTCAACGGTGCAATAACCCGAGAATAAACCTATATTGACGGAGTGTTTGTAAACACATAAAACATATGTTATTCAACCAAAATCATTTTATAAATCAAATTGTAATTTTTTAAACTGTTTTATACTGTAAAATTGTCTAATGTAATAATATTAACAAATTTAATGCAAGTAAAGAATGGGGTGATTTAGCGGAAAGTTATGCAATTAAAAACAAATGAAAAGTAAGCGTCGGTAATTAGTCGTCACAGTGAGAGGTCACGTTTTCTTGTGCTCCGTAATAATTAAAATAATTAAGCGAAATTATTAAGTGCAAGAGATTTTTAATAATACAAAACGTTACACCTACCTACAAACCACCTGTGGACAAAATTTAACAGCCGCCGACCAAATAGTCCGAGACTTACGAATTTTTAAAGTTTTTACCGCCATAAAAATCTCACCGTAGCTTGACCCACATCGTTGAACGATCGAAATCGGTCATTCGCTCAAGACGCTGTCGGACTTGGAGATTTCAACAAATTTCAAGTTATCCCGAGGGACTGCAGCAGAAACATTCTCCAGTTTCCCGTTGTGAAGACGTCTCCAGAACACAGGCGCAAGAAGCAACGGAGGTTATATACGAAGATTCAGGTTTTTGCTAATTTTAACAAAATTTCCCGCGCCATTTTTTTCTTGCGCATGTACATTTCTAGAACTTTACTTTGTTTATTCCATAACTAACTATTTATATTACTTTCACCGATATTTTACCACTGTAATCTTTAGTCAACTTATTTAAATATTGGCATCTACTATTTGTATTTGTAAAACTTGATGCCATGTCACTGTTATAAACTATTTTACTAAGACAACACATTATTGCACCTGTCTTACACCATATTATTATACTGTACGTATACCAACCGTCGAGTGTGTCTCACTTAATATTACTTGTGTGTCACGAAATTATTAATATAAATTTCTCAAACTTTGCAAAATCGTTTATCCCTAATAAAGTTAATTGTCAATATTTTACTTTGTTTTTTTTGTAATATACTTGAGATATTGTTCCGTTCCCAACTTAATAAATTACGTAAAGAAAGTAAAAGTGGAAAGAAGTGAACCTACCTTAGCCCTGAAGAGAGAAAGAAGCTAGCCGAAGATAATAAAACAGATAAGTATTGAATGAGCCCAATTTGAATTTTACATGACTTTTTTTTTATGACATTCATTCATTTTATTATACCGTACGTGGAAACATTTTTGTTTATCAACACATAATAGAAACATTTCATTTAGAGCCCAACGTTTTGGGGCAGTTATAACAGTAATTAACATTTTTTTTTATTACATTAACGCTCGTAACATTACAATATATATATATATATATATATATATATATATATACCGTATGAACGCCGGGGAGTGATTGATCTACCACAATGTAGTAAGACGAAGACGAATAGCGAGTTTATGTGGTTAGGGTTGAGAGAGTATATTCAATCTGTTCTACTGTCTAACTGTACGGGCGTTCCATTTCTTTATCCAACACATTCTACATACGATCTAAGTACGAATCAAATAATCTCTCTCTAACACATTGAATATTCCTATCAGTCGCTCATTGTGTTCAAGCAAGGCGAATATACTTGCAGTTGGCCAGTCATTACTTATATATCCATCGATCGCTCGACGTTGTGCACACGGTATATATATGTATATATATGTATATATATGTATATATATATATATATATATATATATATATATATATATATATATAACAAAATAATTTGAAACATACATGAGTGGGTAAAAACCACACCAATTTGTATAATACAAAAGTATTTTTAATAATATAAAATATTAAAAATGGGGTGTGGAGAACACAATACAAGTTATATATTTGTGAATGTATCTCCTCTCCAGAGACGCAGATACGTATTTCACCTTTCTACAGGATCCTGTAGAAAGGTGTAGAAAGGTCCATACTTTATGGACACAGTGTATATATAAATTCAGTGGTCTAATGATCATCTGCATAATAAGATTGACTAGTTAAATCGCAGAATTATAGAACTTGATCAGCAAATAATCCACCCAATTTAATCGAAGTACCATTTCATTCAGCAAAAATTGATGTTTGGGTGGCAAGACAATAATTATTGGACCAATATTCTTTCAAGAAACAGTTAATTCCAAAAGATACGTAACAATGATTTTAAAGTCAATAATAAATCAATTGTATAACATACAATTAACTAATGGTTATTTCCAACAGGATTCTGTCACACCACATATTCGTATGAATTCTTTACAGAAACTTTTTTCAGACTTTTTTATAAGTGTAGGTTTATGGTCTAGTAGATCGCCTGATTTGACTCTGGATTAATTTTTATTCTTTTATCTACTATTATACGTAATATAAGAAGAAGAACTGAATGCTGATCAATAAATCAAATTTTTATTAAAAAATTGTTAGAAATTTAGTAATAAATGTATGCAAATAAATACTGTAAGTATGATTGATGTATATTGGAATTTTTTGTATTAACGCACACTTATATTTTTGACGTTAGGCGTTATGTTACTAGAACTATTACGTTCAATGTTCACGTTTACGTTATGTTTATGTTTACGTTCGCTTTAGGATGCTTTCCTAATAGTAACACGCCAAGTATATGACAAAAAATATAAATATGAGTATAAAATTAGGGTATAATCTGTAAATATATCTATTTGTACTCGTTCACAAATTGGTGGTTACTCAGAAAATTGAATTTTTATGTGGATTTTTGGTTTGTACGAGCAAAACTGATTGATAAAAACATGGTTTTTGAGATAAATGTGTTAAGATAATGATAATGATGAGTAAAATCTGTAAAATATCTCTGAATTTGTGCGTACAAAATTATGTGGTCCGAAACCGGCATAATATAGACTACTTTTGGAGAACTCATGTTCATTACTTCTATTAATTTCATTAAACACCAGCTATTCTTTAAAACAAGATATGTTTCAATAAGAATAGTTAATCCATTGATTGTACTTAATAATTTGTGATCAAATTCAAATCAAATAGATAAGATTTCCACCTGGAAGTACCTGTTATTAACGGAGAGCATGAAGTTTTCAGGCCTTACATATAAAAGGTTCATAGGAGTTCAGGAAATACCCGGCCGGTTCTGGAAAGGTTGGTTGTTTGTAGCACTCTTTACGTATGACTGGAGAATTTCCTTTAGGGCTGCTTTCGGAATAAGTTCTTGAAGTAGTGAACCCGGTTTAATTAATTTCACACTTTTAGATGTTTCTTGGTGTTCTAAATATAGTTTATGTAGTAATCTTTTTAAGCCAATGCTTCCAAAATTAACTGGCTTTGAAACAGTAAAATTTTTGATAATTGTTATTATAGAAAAAATGTTGCTTTTTCTATCTGAGACAGCCTTTAATTAAGGTATTTACCTTTACTATTTTTTTAAAGCGACTTTTATAATTAAGTTTGGCTTATATATTGGTTTTTAATCATTTTAAGAATGATGCGTCGAAAAAACGTCGTTTCTATTACCAGTTGTGCAAAAATCTCCTCGTAAACAACTTTCGTTTTGTTGTCATGACTACCACAGGAAGTTAGTGATAAATAATTATATTTTTGTAACATTTTGCTATAACTCAAAATAATATAGATAAAGTAATTTTGTCAATTTTAATAAATTAATTTTCCGGATATTTCTGTGTGCTTCTTGTTTGTATGTCAACATTGTTGATTTGTATAAGAGCCTATCTTTATTTTACTATAATACTCTCACGTGATCACAGTTGCATACTTTTTACAAGGTTCAGCCGAAAATCAAATTAACAATGATGTTCACCATTATTTGTACATAAATATTTTAATCATAATTAGCTTTAAAATTCTTGATTTCACGCCATATTAAGTTATGATAAATTAAAAAATGACCAAATAAAATAATTAAGCAAATAAAAATATTCAATTAAGTTCGGTATCATGATAAAAAAAAACTAATTTTATAATACTCTCCCGGTAAGGGCAGCATTTATGCTGAATAGGGGAGTACTGATACAGGCGCCCCCTTCCGTCCCTTAGCCTGCAGGAGGGCAGAATGCCCAGATCCTTATAACTTCGGGATCACAGCTGGTCCAATCCCAAGGTGTAGCACCATCGCGCTTAGGGGATGCATGGCACAGGATCCTTAAGGTGTGTCGTAAGCGATGCCCTGGATACCTGGCGACCTCCAGGGGTACTTAGCCTTGGCGTGGTAAGGACGCACTGCCGCGCTTGACTTATTTTCGTCCCAACTCGTGGGCATAGATATAGAAAACGGAAAAAATCAAAATCAAAAAAATAAAAATAAAATAAATGAAGATGAAAAAGACAAAAAAAATGTTTGTAAGAACAAGACTGATGTGAGAGTGGAGATGGAAAAGGCCATGGACAAGGAAATGTTCGAAAGGAAACGTGAGGAAGCACTGGTTTTCGGAGGGAGGAGCTCCTTAGCCAGGGCACCCCCGAATACCACTACGACGGCAGCAGTGCAGAAAGACACACAGACCCCAAGGGATGAAAGTGAAGTAACTGAAGTACCGGAGACGAACCCGGACCACAGCGCAACAAGCGGGGAAGGTAAGGAAGAAACGGAGCACAGCGTAAAGGCCTCTGGCTGGATAATGCAAAAGAGAAAGAGACCGGAATCGCCTCCTAAAAAGCGAACCAAACGGAAAGTTAAAGAAGACAACCCCGTCTTTCGAGTAAATACCGTGATGGAGAAAGTGCTCGCGAGAACGAGGGAACTTAAAAAATGGGTCCAGGAATCAACCAAAACCAGGCTAGAGATTAAACAGGTAACCAGGGAACTGGGCGAACTAGTAGAGGCACTGGACAAAGAACTAAATACCTGTCAGAGGAGAAGTCTAAGCCAGGAAGCAGAGCCCCCTCACAGAAGCACAAGTCCAGCAACACAAAACATTGGGAAGACCAGCAGCGTCGACGTAGGTACCCAGACAAACCTGGAAGAGTACGAGTTAGAGAAAATAAAACAAGAGGAACGAATAAGAAAGGATGTTACACAAATCCTCAAAAGTGGAACATGTTTCCAAGATATCAGTAGTGTATTGGAAGAAGAGTGGCCAGAAGATATTTTCAAAAACACCCAGGTGAGGGAACTCAACCAGACTAACCTCAACCTGGATGGAGACTATGGTGTGATAGTAGACCCCTCAAAGGGAGGGAATGGAGAAATCATGGAGAACCTAGGTGTAAAATATCCGGAAATACACGAGATGGCCCAAAGAGCAGACGAAGAGATAGACTACATGATTAAGACGGTAGCTACGAAAATAAAGAACCAGGACAGTATAGAAAAAACAACAGCTCTGTATGTTCTCCCCCTGGAGCCGCAGAATGAAGCAGCTGTGCTGCCGAAAACATCCATAAAAAATTGAGAATGCTTGAGGAAGCTATGAAAGTACATCCTGCTGCCAAGCTAAACCTAGTTACAGATGAAAGGACGAACCTACACTATCTAAGAAAGTTGTCAGAATTTGTATTCCATGGCTCGACACAGAAGATCATCCTAATAACGCCGACGAAGGCCCAGTCGGGAAAGGTATTAGTGAGAACCGGAGAGGCCACATATCCGGATCTACTCAAAACAGTTAAGAGCAGCATTGACATTAAAAAGGTTGGAGTCCAAGTGAAGTCGATTAAAAAAACAATAAAATGGGATCTGCTACTGGAAGTAGAAGGCGGAGCAAAAAAGGCCGCAGTATTGAAAGACGCAATAAAGAGAAAAGTAGACAATGAAGTCAGGATAACAAATAGGGATGTCGCAGTACATATCCTGGATATAGACGCAGCCGTAACACAGGAAGAGGCAGAGAACGCCATAAAGGTAGCGGTGAAACATAGCGATGCCCAGGCCATAAAAGTGAAAGCTTTGAGACCAAGCAGGGATTGAAACCAGATAGCGACTGCCGTAGTTAGCAAACCAGTGGCAAATATGATGATTCAAGCGAAATACATCAAAATTGGATGGGTAAACTGCAGAGTAAGGGAAAGGGTAAACGTGACGCGATGCTTTAGGTGCCTAGAGTTTGGTCATAGAGTGGTGGAATGTAAGGGGCCGGACAAATCTAATGTCTGTATAAATTGCCATCAGCCTGGACACCAAGCTAAGGAGTGTAAATCCAAACCCTATTGCGTATCCTGTCAAACCAGTGAGCACAGGTCAGACACGACGAGATGCCCGAATTTCAGACAACAAATAAAAATCCAGATTAATGCAAGGAAAGAGAAAAAAGGAGACCTGGGATCCCGAAACACAAGAAATGGCGCTTAAAATTCTCCAACCTATCATCATGCATGCGGTAGCGTGCGAAAAATCGGCCGACATAGTAATAATTAGTGAACCGAATATAAAAATTGCTAAAGACAATATGTACATAATGGACAAAAAATCGACCGTCGCTATCTACATCAAGAACAAAAATGTGGGAATCATCAGCCACACGCTCGGAGAAGGTTTCGTCTCACTAAGATGGAAGCAATGGCGCCTGTTTGGATGTTACATATCACCAAATATCCCCCTTATGTTTTGTTAATCTACGACGTAGTTGTAGACACTCCTTTCTTTTGGCTTCGATTTCAAGATTCCACCAATATGGCATACTGCGTCCGCTCGTGCTGGTAGATGTGGTGCATTCTTTGTTTATGTTGTCTATCCTGTCCAGGAAATCATCTGGTGTCATTTTGCTGTGCCTCTGGGTAAGGTCTTGTAGGGCTGCCTTAAAGCTGCTTGTATCCATCATATGGGCTATGGCCTTTTGTGTTTCCTGCTGGGTCATTTGTGCAATTTCGAAGTATATATGGTTGTGTTCAGTGTGAGACTCTCCGGTCAGTACTTGCCACTCCTTGATTCGTGTGGTCATTTTATCCGTTGCCCATGTTATATCGATGTATGATTTGGTGTATCCTCGTTCAAAAGTAGGTGTGTTTCCAGTATTTATAACATTAAGCCCTATTTCCGCGGCCCACTCCGTGAGTTATTCTCCTCTAATGTCAGTGACAGGGGAGCCCCACATTGATGACTTGGAGTTAAAGTCCCCAGCTAGTATCACCTCCGTGTTATCTGATTTGATCTCGTCCGTCAGGTCGTCGATACATCGCTGGAAGCCGGAGGAGGTTAACGCAAACTTTCGAATCCCTCGCCAACATAGAAAAGTATAAACAGGGAAAAAACGAGTTAAAACACCTCATACTTCGGACAAAGAGAAATCACTGGAGAATTCTACAGCAGAACTTGGAAGGAGATATATGGTGAGAAGGGTATAAAATAGCTATGAGGCATCTGGGCAAACTATCTCCGCCCTATAATCCAACGCTAGAGAGGAGAATAACAATCCTGAAAGATTTGTTTCCGCTGAAAGACGAGGAACCAATCAGACACCCAGATAGAGTAGACGATGTCCCCCTTTTTCAGAAAGAGGAACTCCTGAGGGCCGTAGCAAAATCTAGGATAGGTAAAGCGCCGGGACCGGATGGGATCTCTGCAGAGGCCATCAGACTGATTTCTGAGACGGCACCGGATCTGTTACTGGACTTCTTTAACCAACTACTTAAAAATCAGACTTTCCCCACCAAATGGAAGGAAGCTAGGGTAGTGCTAATCTGGAAGGGGAAATCAATAGAAGAGTCCTCAGCGTTTAGACCCATATGTCTTCTAAGCATCTTGGGAAAACTATACGAACGTATGGTAAAGGAAAGACTAGAGCAAGAAATAGAAAGCAGAAGTGGACTGTCAGAAAGACAATTTGGCTTCGTAAAGGGAAAGTCGACGGTACATGCCGTTAGGTTCCTGGTGGACTTGGTTAGGGAATCTCAGGGGAGATGGGTAGCTGCGATAGCCCTGGACATAAAAAATGCCTAACACAGCATCATGGGACAAGATCTACTCAGGCCTAAAGAAAGGAAACATACCGCAATACCTCACAAACATAATCGCAGAATACTTCTCCAACAGATCCATACTGCTTAGTAGGAAGAAAAAGATGATGGTGAACGGCGGGAGTACCACAGGGGTCTGTACTGGGGCCACTACTCTGGAACGTGATGTATAATGGAGTATTGGAACTAGAGTTGATAAGGGGTGCTACAACAATAGCATATGCAGATGATCTCCTACTGGTAATCGAAGCCGAAGATGATAGAGATCAGATGTTCAGGGCCAATGAATCGTTAGGTCGTTACAGGTCGCGCCGCAAAAATCGGAGGCCGTAATCCTGAAAGGCCCGCGCAAGAGGGGGCATATCTCCTTCAATATGCTGGGAAGAGAAATAACCCCAAAAAGAGAGCTCAAATATCTTGGGGTGGTCATCGACGATAAACTGTCCTTCGCCCCCCATGTAAAATACGTAGTTGGCAGAGCAGAAAACACGGTATCCGCTATGCAGAGGATAATGCCAAATGTAGGAGGCCCAAGTAGCATCAAGCGTGCAATTCTCTACGAAGTTGCACAGTCACAGTTGCTGTACGCGGCCCCGGCCTGGGCAGATGTCCGGAGAGTGCATAAATACATGCTAGAAAGGACACAAAGAAGATCGCTCCTTAGAATTGGCAGTGGCTACAGAACGATCTCGAAAGCCGCAATACAAGTGATAACAGCAATTCCACCTCTCCAGCTTTTGGCAGGGGAGAGATTCCAACTTCATATCTCGGAAACCGTGCACACGAACGATACGAAGACAAGAGAGCGACGGAATACCCTGACCAAGTGGCAAACTGCATGGGCCGAGCGGGCGACGACAGCGGAATGGACTAGGAGATTAATACCGGACCTGATACCCTGGGTTAAATGCCAGCACAGAAGGCTGAACTATTATCTAACACAGTCCCTCTCAGGCCATGGCAACTTTTGTAGCTACCTCAAGAGGATAAGGAAATCCGACGACGACGCCTGCCTTCACTGTGGAAAACCCGACACTCCCGGACACACTATATTAGAATGTGACAGATGGGCTAGAAGTAGAAACCAGCTTATCATAGAACTCGAAGCAGAACTGACAATAAACAACATTGTGAACCAGATGATGGAGACCTCAACGAAGTGGAACAAAATAGCGAAGATTATTACCACGGTTATGGCCAGAAAAGAGGAGGATGAAAGAGTCCGAAACAGAGAATAAAACAATAAATAGAGCTTGTAGACAAACTGGCGCGACTGATGATATGCGTTCTTCTTATGCGGTTCCAGCGCGCTGAGTGTGACGACGAAGTAGGGGGTTTTAGTCGGTAAGAGTCTGGCAATCTCTGGCGAGGCCAGGAGTCCATGAGGACTTCCCCCTACTAAAAAAAAAATATATAAAAAATAACGTAAATTGTGGTTGGTGGTGTTTATTATTTTTATACGTATTGCTATGAATTGTGGTTTATATATTTACTGCACCACCATCCACAACTAATCTACCCAACTAGGATACTCAGCCAGTTAATATCCAACAATGAGACTTCTTTCTTCTCAGGGTTCCAATCGGAAAAACGTGGAACTGCAATATTATTTAGGCGCCAGTCAATTACTTGCCAGTACTTGACAAATATAATAGTTATATACTTTATAAGTTACTTATTTTAATAATTAAACAACAGTAAAGGTATATGGGATAAAAATGAGCACAAGATAAAATTTAAATGAATATTTAATACAAAAAAAAATCAAAAAGGAAAAAAAACTATCTTTATAGAGTATAAAGATCAATATTGCATCATTAAACAATTCCTGAGGTAAAACAATTCACTGAATATGACAGCTAAGTGAATTAAAACTTCCTCTATGACTCCGAACTAATCTAACTAAAATAACAAAGTTTATTTTTAATTTCTCCCCAGAGAACCACACTGTATAAACAAATGTAAAACACGTTCAAAATCTACGCATATGCAAATATCAAACACATGAAAAAATATACCCTTGACTTCCCAACGTGCAAAATTTTACAGTTATAATTTTTTATATTTCTTAGAAATTTTAAAAATATTCTTTATTATTTATCACTACTAATTAAGACTCTTAACTAATTATATTAACACAATTGAAATACACTTTTCAAAGCTTGTCTAATTAAGACGTCTTAAGCATGTAAATTTACTTACATAAAAACTTATTGGAAACACATTTACTCAACAACGTTGTTTAATCAATTACAAAAACAAAATTACGAGAAAACCAAACTCGTATAATTATCGGTAATAAATATCGGTATAAATAACTACCATCACTATGGTCACACTAAAAAAACAACCCGTACTAATTAAATATTACTAAATATATTAATCACTACAACGTTCCCGGATAAATTCAGATGTTAATCTCTCAGAATTTTTACTATAGGCCCCTCAAACATGAGATCGATAACCAAAAAATACAAGTTTTTTATCTCACATGTGAGATTTAAAACACATCGAATATACACAGATATCCATGAATCGTGTACATTCATATATAATTAAAATTAAATTTTAAATATAAATTAGGGAGAAATCCATAACGGTATGTTATTTAACGTCAGAGACAAAAAGTCTATGATCTTGTTTCAAATAATCGAGGATCCTGTAGATTTAACAATTTTTTAATTTCTTCTGTTGGATTAATATTTCCAACTTGTTTACTGTTATCAAAACATAATAATGGAATATCATCATCGCAATCTGAATCGTCTTTGTTATTCATATTCATAAGAGCTCTAATATTATTTTCTATTGTGTCTTTATCTTTCCGAGACAATGTGTTCTTTAAAGGAATTGATGGTTGACCAGGAATTTCTAACGTTAATGCCTTACCCTTTATTTTATCATCTATTACACCAACAATTTTGTTTAAAATATTTGCTAAAACTGGTCCGGCTGTTGCAGCTAATACAGGACTTAAAAGGTTTATAAAACCACCATGTATTTCACCTCCCTCAACAATTTTTGATTTATCTTGTAGAATTATCGATGAGCCTTTTTTAATTATAATAGTTATATAAATAACAAATTATCATAAATTTAATTGTTTGTTATTTTTATATAATGTAATGATTGTAAGTAAAAATTAGATCGGCCATCGGCGACAAACCAAGTCCCACCAAAAGAATATGCGAACACGAGAAAAGTTCAAAAGGTTCTATCTTGTTCTATATAAATAATTGTGCGATTACGTAGTTGTACGACAAATACTCGTGCATAAAATAGTATGTAATTGTTATCATTATTATTGTTATTTATTAGTGTTAGTAAAGACAATTTTAGTTTAGTGACTGTTAGTTTTAATTTTCGAACTGTTAGATATACGCATGCGAAACAAAATAGGATATAAGAACGGACACTGAGTATATTAACAGTTAGATTAGTGTATATATTAGTTTATGTTCGAAATACATATATTAAATTATTATATAAATAGTGTACGATTATTAAGGTGTCCTTTACATTTATTTTTTCTTGCATATACAGCACGAACCAAAAACGTTACAATATAATTTTGATTAAATGTTACTTGCGCCACCTAACAACTAATAGATATGTGGTCTGCCATTTTGTATGTTGCTATGAAAGACGGTAACAGTGTGCATCAGTGTGTTTATTAGTAACTCTTATTTTACCAGAAGAGCGTGTAAGGCATTTTTTTATGGTTCTCCTTTCCACTCCTTTCAACTTGGTAACACAGGTGCGCACGGGTGACAACCATCTTTAAATCGTTGAATCGTGTTATTTTCTGAATTTATTTTGTAAGTTTGAACTTTCATTCTGAAGGTTTTAGAACCCGTATTTAACATATACCATATTGTTTCCAATAAATAAGATTAAAATGCAATATAAGTGATAATAAGTCACATATTGATTACATTTTAAAAATACACTTTTTTTATATTTTTATAAAGTTTATTTTATATTACAGCCTCTGATGTTCAAACAGCTGTTCCAAGCAGTAGTGGTAATAATTGTAATGAACATTGTTACGTATGTGACAAAGACATGTGTCATAAACAAGATATAATCACACACAATAGAAGTCACTTAAGTGAATTGTTGAAATTAGAAAGCACGGAACGCGAAAAAATATCACAAGAAGAAACCAAATTATCAAATATGAAAGCTCTAATGTCAGAAATACAAGCTGAACAGGCAAACCGAATAGAACGTTTGGATGACGTATTTATTATTAATATTTATCTATTGTATTTATTTCTAATTTTTGTAATTTGTAGATCCTGCATAAAAAAACACTGATATACGAGTCCATATATAGAAACGAGTCAACGGCCAATGCTGGTTAGAATGCTGCTAAAACAAAGGAGGACCAAGAAAACGAAGAAGAAGAACTGAATGTTGATCAATAAATCAAATTTTTATTAAAAAATTGTTAGAAATTTAGTAATAAATGTATGCAAATAAATACTGTAAGTATGATTGATGTATATTGGAATTTTTTGTATTAACGCACACTTATATTTTTGACGTTAGACGTTATGTTACTAGAACTATTACGTTCAATGTTCACGTTTACGTTATGTTTATGTTTACGTTCGCTTTAGGATGCTTTCCTAATAGTAAAACGCCAAGTATATGACAAAAAATATAAATATGAGTATAAAATTAGGGTATAATCTGTAAATATAACTATTTGTACTCGTTCACAAATTGGTGGTTACTCAGAAAATTGAATTTTTATGTGGATTTTTGGTTTGTACGAGCAAAACTGATTGATAAAAACATGGGTAAAAATATTCAATTAAGTTCGGTATCATAATTAAAAAATTAAAAATTTTGATCTTACATCGTGTTTACATATCATTTATTTAATCATTAACGTTTTCATTACCATTATTTCTTAGATATTACATTCTTGGGACAATATAAATGAATTAAATTGTTTATATACCGTGGGTATGAGCTGTACTATAACAATATATATATATATATATATATATATATATATATATATATATATATATATACAGTAAAACTTCTAGAAACGACCACCTTTATAACGCGACCACTCCAGTAAACGACCTACCTTTCCAGGAACAGTTATAATTTTCTATATTTACCGGCTTGTGTTACTCTTATAAAACGACCATCCTATAACGCGACCGAGACCACACTCAAACGATCGCTGGCTCGTTTGTGTGGGGGAATACCCTGAACTTCCACAATATTTTTATACGTACATATTGCAATGGATTTTTCCTTGGACAAGAAAGGAAAATGATTGAACGATATTAAACTTTTTTGTGTAGTACATTTATTAAACTTATCTATTTCATTTTTGATGTTTATTTTATTTCAGACGGGGATCGTTATAAATATATTTAATTATAAGTGATGAATTTTATTATGTTTGAAATTTTGATCCATCCTCGTATATTTAGGTTGGTCAGATGATTAAAGTTGCCGCTACCCCGGATATCGTATTATTATAAAATGTGTATTTTCTGTATATTTTTGATTTTATAGTTGGTGGGGATATCCATGCGGATAGTGGAACTTCATTTTGGTTAGAGATATCTAGACGTCTAAAGTGACCGGGTTGTTAGAGAATAAGATATTCAATTTTATTCTCTGTTTTAGTAAAATCGGGTTTTATTTTGTTTATGCATTTTATTCAGGTGCATGTAATGTTACTTCGTTTTTTTAGCGAGAGTTTGTGATTATAGTATGATCTAATAAGTAAGATATCTCTCACGTAGTTTTTTTTTTTTTGTTATCAGTGCATAGATCTATGTAAGTTTGATAAAAATATTTAATTTATATAATTGATACTACGTTTATTTCTATTATTATATTGTATGTATTACTTGTAATAATTTTGATATTTAAAATCGTATATGAGTATTAGAGAAAATTGTCATGTTTTTTGTAAATGGAGTTTTTTCTTAAGGATAATATTTTACAACGTTTTAAATTCAGGTTGGATTTTTATTGTGGGTTGACCTTGTCGTGTTATTTTGCGCACGACTAAAAATTCAATTTACGCGGGTTTTGAAAACTTTGTTGTTTTTGACATTTGATTGTAGGGGTTAAAGTAGAGGTCAAACTTGGAAAATTTCTCTAGTATTTATTAGTTTTGTATTTGTTCGAGAGTCACAGGGGGTTTTTCTCTGTGTGCGAGTCATTATTCACAAAGAGTGTTTCCTCCCATTGCTACTGTTAATGTTGCTTTAGCACCCTATACATTCGGTAAAGGGATTTTTTCTTTTTTTTTCTTTTATTAAAAATTATAAATTAGCTAAGTGTGACTTTTTATTGACATCTATTGTTTTACTTCTAATATAACCTGGACCAATTCTGAAAAGAACGATCCGTGAGATGGGAGTTCGTGGATTCTACTAGACTGTACAGCCGGCAACATAAGTTGTAGTGTGAATAAAAAAATTAATAAGCAATTTAAAAGCACATTCCACTGCACAATTTTGGCAGCCCAACGTGTCGGCGTATAATGAAAATATAAGCAAATAATTTGGAAATACATGCTAATTTATAAATTTGGAGAATCCAACGTGTCGGCGAATGAAGATAAGCAAATAATTTGGAAATACACGCTAATTTATGAATTTGGCGAGCCCAACGTATAATTGGTAGAAATAGAAAGCAACTACAATAAATATGGAAAATATAATGAATTTAATTCAAAGAATGGGTAATGCTGGTTACATACATGAAGGAGGACACAATGGAGAAAGCAGTCAAGGAATGCTGGACATGATGATGGAAATGTTGAGGCAACAACAACAAATGATGAAAGATATGGAAAGAAATATAGGTATATTGAATGGTCAACTTTTAGAAGAAAAGGAGAAAAGAGAATGGCAGGAACAAAAGGTGACGTACTTGCAAAAACAAATGGATCAAATGAAAAAAGAAAAAAATTAAGCGAATGTGCCTGTGTTCATCCCTGTATCAGTACAAAATGAACCATTGCCGAAATTTTATGGTATGGCAAATACAAATCCCATGGGTTTTCTAAAAAAATTAAAAGAAAGTCTAGAAGATGTGCCAGGGGATCAAAAGAAGCTCCAAAAGATAGGGAACTGTCTCAAGGACGATGCGATGACCTGGTGGGACATGATCTCGGATGAGGTGAAGACGATGGAGGAGTTCGAGGTCAGATTTACCAGTCAATTCTGGGGAACAACAAGACAAACGAGGGTAAGAAATGATTTATTAGTTGGTAGATATAATAATAATAGTAATGAGTCACGAGCGTCGTACGTTATGAGGAGACACTCAATTTTAAAATATCTGCAACCTAAAATTAATGATAGAGATCTAATATGTCAATTAAGTACCCATTTTGATGCACAAATTAGTCAGGCAGTAGCCATTCAAAACATTAGTGACGTGCAACAGTTTATTGAACTTTTAAAAAGAGTAGATGACATGGAGTATAATAATAGATATCAGAATAATTATATAGATAGAAATATTAATAGAACTCCATATTCTAGAATAGAAAATAATAATAATAGTAATTATTCAAGTCCTCAACGAGCAAATAATTATGGTAAGAGAAAGAATAGAATGGCTTCACCAGGTAGGATAGACTATAATAATAAGAATATAAGAAGGGAAACGTCACCAGAGACAATAGACAATAATAGTAAAGACATTAGATGCAATTATAATTTGGAAAGAATAAATAGCGATAATTATCATAAAGAAGTTAGTAAAGAAACTATGGTAGATAATAAAAATTATAAAAGTAATAGATACAAAAGTATTAGACTTATAGGTAATCACAAGGGGACTAGATTTAAAGGTCCTCGACCTGAGTTTAATAAAGAAATAGACGTAACGAGAGAAATAAATAAAAAATTATTTACAGTCGGATATTTCAAATAGGCCCAACTTAATGAGAAATTTCGTTGTAAACTATTTAGATGAATATGCGAGATAAAAGGATTTTTGCTTTTGAGTTAATTAATTGGAATGTGATGTACTAAAGGATATAAATAAAATTTGGGAAATGTTATAGGAGTTGATATAGGATATTGAAATGAATTTAACGTAAAGGATAATTAGAATTAAATTAGTATAAGAAGAGGAAGTAGGTAAAATAAAAAGGTGTTTACTGAATTTCGTCGTGATAAAAAGTTAAAGGATATTTTGAATATGAAAAAAATTTATAAAATTTCGTCGATGATATATGAAATAAATATATGATGTATTTGGAGTGAAAATGAAAGTATATTTATATGAAAAAAATTTTCGTCGGTATATTTAAATAAAATTTCGTCGTTATATGAAAAAAGTTATTATTATGATAAAGAGATATATATATATATATGATTAAAAATAATAGTATGGTATTTATGAATTTATAAAAAAGAATTATTGGCATGTAAAAAGGTAAATGAATAAAAATATACTTGATTATGATGGTATACGAAGTGCTGATTTAATTGACCTGGTAATGAATAGGATTGAGTAAATGGATATATACAGGATGAGTTATGAAAAAAATTATTGTTGATATAAAAAATTTATTAATTAGAATTATCTGCGTATAAAAAAATCATTGATTATGGGAATTGCGTTGAAAAGAAAAAATTAAAATTATATAAATATAGGAAGAAGAAATTGAGCTTATGATATTATTGTTATAATTATTATTATTATTGTTATTGCTTGGGAATTAATGGTGTTATGAATTTGTTTATGATGATGATTTGGTATATGAGATTTTGATATTGTGCTTTTCTTTTATCTATGAAAATTCGTTGGAGATGTTCATGTCCATGAGATCGAGAGAGTGCTCGAATATTCGACGAGGATGACTGTTACTTCGGCGTGTTCCTTCGTCTATGATGTGTGTAACGAAGCCCATTTGAGTATGTCAAGAAATATGACATTAATAAATGATGTCTAATCAACATGACATTAACTAAATTATGTCAAGCAAAATGACATAACAGATAACATGTCTTAAGCAAAATAAGACATGTATATTCATAAAAAAAATTTTATACAGAATTTATATTAAGATGTTGAATCCGTTTATCACACTACAGCATCAGAACGAGGATGAACCTGTTCAACAATAATGCAACATGTTAGTGCGGGGAACAAAGACAGGGTGCGACACTGTCTCAAGTGTAGTGCTGAAGTTTATCCTTGAAAAAAGCTCAGGAATGTTCTGACTTTGTTCTCGGATAAATTCGGGGAATTATGCAATGGATTTTTCCTTGGACAAGAAAGGAAAATGATTCAACAATATTAAACTTTTTTGTATAGTACATTTATTAAACTTATCTATTTCATTTTTGATGTTTATTTTATTTCAGACGGGGATCGTTATAAATATATTTAATTATAAGTGATGAATTTTATTATGTTTGAAATTTTGAACCATCCTCGTATATTTAGGTTGGTCAGATGATTAAAGTTGCCGCTACCCCGGATATCGTATTATTATAAAATGTGTATTTTCTGTATATTTTTGATTTTATAGTTGGTGGGGATATCCATGCGGATAGTGGAACTTCATTTTGGTTAGAGATATCTAGACGTCTAAAGTGACCGGGTTGTTAGAGAATAAGATATTCAATTTTATTCTCTGTTTTAGTAAAATCGGGTTTTATTTTGTTTATGCATTTTATTCAGGTGCATGTAATGTTACTTCGTTTTTTTAGCGAGAGTTTGTGATTATAGTATGATCTAATAAGTAAGATATCTCTCACGTAGTTTTTTTTTTTTGTTATCAGTGCATAGATCTATGTAAGTTTGATAAAAATATTTAATTTATATAATTGATACTACGTTTATTTCTATTATTATATTGTATGTATTACTTGTAATAATTTTGATATTTAAAATCGTATATGAGTATTAGAGAAAATTGTCATGTTTTTTGTAAGTGGAGTTTTTTCTTAAGGATAATATTTTACAACGTTTTAAATTCAGGTTGGATTTTTATTGTGGGTTGACCTTGTCGTGTTATTTTGCGCACGACTAAAAATTCAATTTACGCGGGTTTTGAAAACTTTGTTGTTTTTGACATTTGATTGTAGGGGTTAAAGTAGAGGTCAAACTTGGAAAATTTCTCTAGTATTTATTAGTTTTATATTTGTTCGAGAGTCACAGGGGGTTTTTCTCTGTGTGCGAGTCATTATTCACAAAGAGTGTTTCCTCCCATTGCTACTGTTAATGTTGCTTTAGCACCCTATACATTCGGTAAAGGGATTTTTTTCTTTTTTTTTCTTTTATTAAAAATTATAAATTAGCTAAGTGTGACTTTTTATTGACATCTATTGTTTTACTTCTAATATAACCTGGACCAATTCTGAAAAGAACGATCCGTGAGATGGGAGTTCGTGGATTCTACTAGACTGTACAGCCGGCAACATAAGTTGTAGTGTGAATAAAAAAATTAATAAGCAATTTAAAAGCACATTCCACTGCAATATGTACGTTATACGTGTACTCAAATAGGGGAAAAACAAATGACAAAACATTTGCTCGTATGTACAATGATATTTTTAGTTTAACTACAGAACTCATACGCAATAGCGCAAAAAAATGTCTGCTCGGGGTAAAAAACACGAAGTGCTAACTCTTGAAAAAAGAATAAACGTTATAAAAGACAGTGATAGTGGTGTGTCTCAAAGAGAACTAGCCCGGCGGTATAAATGTGGCAAAACCCAAATTCAGGGAATTTTAAAAAAGAAGAACGAGCTGAAATTAAAGTGGCAACAAAATGCTAATACAAATTTAAAACGTGATCCATTTCAAACTTATAAAGAAGTGAATGATTTAACCTTAGCATGGTTTCAGGGTGCTCGTTCACGTGGCTTACCTATCAGTGGCCCAATTTTACAAGAAAAAGCCCGATTTTATGCAACAAATTTAAAAATTAAAAATTTCACTGGAAGTAATGGTTGGTTACGCAGTTTTTGCACTAGAAATAATATTGTTTTTCGTGTTATTTGTGGCGAAAAAGCGAGTGTTAATGACGATGACATAACTGATTGGATTGTACGACTACCTGATGTTACAGAAAATTACGAACCCAAGGACATTTATAACGCTGACGAGACTGCTCTTTTTTTCCGTCTAATTCCTAATAAAACACTTACACAAAGACATGCTGATTGTATCGGTGGTAAAAAACCTAAAGACCGAATTACAATTTTACTGTGTACTAGTGCTACTGGTGAAAAAGAAATTCCACTTGTCATCAAAAAGTCACTAAGACCACGATGTTTTAAGAACCTTGATATGTCTACTCTGGGAGTACACTGGTTTGCAAATAAAAAATCATGGATGACGCGAGACATTTTTACTAAATGGGTAAAAGAGTTCGATGAGAAAATGAGAAAAGAAGAGAGAAATGTCCTGCTTTTATTAGATAATGCACCCTGCCATCCAAGTGATTTAAAACTAGCAAATGTGAAAATGGAGTTTCTTCCCGCTAATACGTCAAGCAAGCTACAACCGCTAGACCAAGGCATTATTCAAAATTTCAAACTTTCGTATCGTCAGAGGATTTTGTCTGCACTTGCTGCAAGAATGGATGAGGCGACTAACATTCACGAACTACAGAAGAAAATTGATCTGTGTGACTCTTTAAAATGGTTAAATGAAGCATGGGCAGGTGTAAAATCACATACCATTTCGAAATGTTTCCAAGCATGTGGAATTAAAACTGAAGTCGACGATAATGCAGAAGATAATCAGGAAAGCATCCGAAGAGATATTACAGAAGTCGCAGAACGAGCTAATATCTTAATTGATTTTGATTTTGCCGAAGAAGAACGTACTTATGATGATGGCTCTGAAAATTGGGAGGAGGAACTTCTCCGCGAAATTGAGACAACCAATACTAATGAAGGTCAAAATCTTGTTGAGGATGAAGAAGAAGCGGAGGAAGTGATACCATTATCACATTGTTTAAATTCCATAAGATCATTAAAAAGACTTTCTAGAGAACTAGGAAATAATCGGTTAAATAGCTTATTGTCTGATGCCGAAACATTATTTGAAAAAGAAGTTTTATCAAGGCAAGGAAGAAAGATTCAACCATCTATTCTTGACTATTTCAAATAAAATGTAATGAGAATTTATTTAAATGTTATTTACGTCTTATACTAAATTTATAGGTACACATTTTTTTATACATATGTATTTAGTTTAAAATAAAAATATAATTAAAATTATTTCGTTTTATTATGTACTACCTACAACATATGTAGTTGCATCTCTGAATAAATTTACTGCTTTTTGATATGTATGTATACATATATGTACATATGTAATTATTAATGAATGAAACAACAATTATGTATTAATGTTAAGTTAAAAAGTGGGAGGTAGTTATGTACATATGTTTTCTGCAAGACGACCACTCCAGTAAAAGACCACTTTAGGGCAGAACCGGCAGTGGTCGCTTAATAGGAGTTTTACTGTATATATATATATATATATATATATATATATATATATATAGTGTGGTCATAAAGTTTGGAACCAAGCTTATAACGGCATTATTTTACATTTTTTGAAAAAACGCTCGGACAGGTAAATTTTCTTTTTTAAAACGCCATCTTTTGACATACAATTTTTTTCTATGACATCATTGGTTTTCATTAAATGGCAACCATATTATTTCTTTCTCGTTTTTGGTAGATCTTTATATCCACCAAATAGTGATATAAAACAATTGGTATGTTGCATCACAATTTTTTTGAAAAAATGATATAAATTTAGAAAAAAATACCAAAATTTTATTTTTGTACAAAATTAAAATTAAATTAAAAAATACATCTGAACTTAAATGTATTGTAACAGTTAACGTAAATTTTCAAAATGGACCCCACCAACCAACTGACACTGTCCCAGCCGAGTGTAAATGCTTTGCGATCAATAGTAATCTTCGTTATTCGCTCCAGGTCAAAAGAAATTCGTCTTCCAAATCAGCCAATTACTTATTAAAAAATCTTATTTAACATTAAATAGTTTCACAAAAAAGGGCCAAAGTTTAATTTATTTAAAAAATTGACATGATGTGGCAGACCATTTCTTAATTAAAATTATCGCCCAAAAATTGAAGATTTCAAAAACTAATTAAGCTTACAAAATTTACTGAAATATGTAAGTAAGTTTTTTTCACACTTCTGTATTGTGTGAGAACTTAAATATTCTTCTTGAACAAACCGGATCGTCAAAAGCACATATACTCATGTTACTATGCAAAAAAATTACAAAAACCAAAAACCGCACTTTTTTGCAAGATATTTGTTTATTACATTCTTGCTTCTTTTTATACAATTTATGTACAAAAATTTTAGTTTGAAATTGTTTCTATGGCGACAACATTGTTGAATTATTTGCTTCTATTTTTGACGTTAAATTTTTGAGATATTGCGTAAAAATTGTTCATTTTCGCTAATATAAAAAATGGCACATTTATCTGAGCGAGAAAGAATCGAAATTTTAATTATGGTTGGGTATGGGGACAGACAAAGAACGCATGCAGAAGCATGTGATTTGTTTAACCATGAACACCCTGATAGACCTCCAATTACCAGGTCTACGGTAAAACTAGTTGGAAAGTTTACCGAAACTGGATCCGTAAAAGATCGACCACGGCAAGGTAGACCTCAAGATGTGAGGAGAAGATGTGAAATTAAATGTGCTTCTAGAAGCAGAAGAAAGGCATCATATTTCCACCAGACAACTTGCGTTAGCCAATCAGGTGGCTCACTCAATTGTCGTCAACTTATTTAAGAAAGAACACTATCGTCCTTACAAAGTTCAACTTGTACAGGAATTACATGAGGATGACGAAGATCGTTGACTGCAGTTCTGTGAAGACGTAATGTTACGTTGTGACCAAAATCCAAATTTCTTGGAAAACATCGTCTTCTCAGATGAAGCTACGTTCTGCCTAAATGGATCTGTTCACCGCCATAATTGCAAATATTGGTCGCAGAACAATCCGCATTGGACTCAAACGTGACGTGTCATACTCAGCGCAGAGGAAAAGTTAACGTATGGGTCGGAATGATTGGACGACGCATTTTAGGACCATATTTTTTTGAAGGAAATTTGACTGCTGTGCAATATTTAGAATTGTTAAGATTTGAACTGGTTCCAGCGCTCGCTGTTATTTTCCCAAATCACGAGGATGGTGATGTACCCCATCCAAATATTTGGTTTCAACAAGATGGGGCGCCTCCCCATTATGGTGAAGAGGTTCGCCACTATCTTGACGAAATATTTCCCATTAATTGGACGGAGAGGCGCCATAGAATGGCCACCTCGTTCTCCTGACCTGACTCCGTTACTTTTTTTTTGTGGGGTTTTTTTGAAATCGAAAGTGTATTTTAACAAACCGAACAATTTAGAAGATTTAAAAGAACGAATTCGCGTAGAACTTACACAAATATCCCCAGACATAATTGAGGCGAGTATACGAAGTGTTTACACTCGGCTGGGACAGTGTCAGTTGGTTGGTGGGGTCCATTTTGAAAATTTACGTTAACTGTTACAATAAATTTAAGTTTAGATGTATTTTTTTAATTTATTTTTTTTCTAAATTTATATCATTTTTTCAAAAAAATTGTGATGCAACATACCAATTGTTTTATATCACTATTTGGTGGATATAAAGATCTACCAAAAACGAGAAAAAAATAATATGGTTGCCATTTAATGAAAGTGTTGATAACGTCATCACTCGAAAACCAATGACGTCATAGAAAAAAATTGTATGTCAAAAGATGGCGTTTAAAAAAAGAAAATTTACCTGTCCCAGCGTTTTTCCTAAAAATGTAAAATAATGCGGTTATAAGCTTGGTTCCAAACTTTATGACCACACTGTATATATATATATATATATATATATATATATATATATATATATATATATATATTAGATTAAATTAGTTGGCGATTTAAGGTCTATTTTGATATGTATATAGTTAAAATACGCTTACATGTTTCGGCACGTAGTGCCTTTATCAAAGAAATTTAAAATATATTTTAAATTTCTTTGATAATAATTATTCAGTTAAGCGTCACCCAGATGTTTCTGAATAAAACTTGGGGCCACTTCCAACCCTTCAATCTCTGTTTTTATCACCGAGATATATTTCTGAGATTATTCCTGGAGCGACTCGCATTGTTGCACCGCCGTTCACCTATAATCTAATGTGTTCCTGTTGTCATTCGCACTTCGTTTATGCAGTCCGTTTATTTTTCGGCGAACAGAGTAGTGTTTTGATGTTGGAACCATTACGAGCGTGACTGGCACACTCTGAGTACGTCGTTATGGAGGATCCACAACATCCACAACAGGGTTAAGGAAAGGAAGTCGGTATAAGTAAGATACATGCAAAAACGCTTTTTATCGACCGCATCTTGTATATATATTTTTAAAAAATTCGATCAATCAATCAAAGTGAATTTTCCGTTTTGACTTCTATTCTTTATATTTCAGAACCCGTCCCGGAATGCAGCTCCATTGAACTATTCAGAGCCGCAGCATCAAAAATGAGAATAGCCGTGATGATAGCCAACCTTCTGAGAGGAGATGGCACCTGAAGAAGAAGAAGAAGTTCTATTGTGTCCCTTGTACTAGGCAAAATGTCTCTTATTTTCCAGTCTATGGTGTAAATGGTGTCTATGTCGTGTCGGCGTTGTATTCTGCCTATTTTCTCAGTCGAACCTTTCACGTACCGGAGAAATGCTGTGCGTGTAGATCTCTCTTTCTTTTTTGGTTGGTTATTGTTAATACGTGTCGCTCTGTTAATGGTATGTTGTGAATAGCCGTTCGCTTGTAATATGTTTTTAATGTTCTCATTTCTTCGTTTCGATGTTCTGCGTCTGACAGAGTTTAAGATATGTGGTTTAATGTTTTTAATACAGAGTTTAACTGTGCCGGGTAATGATGTGAAGATGCGTTGAGATATCTGTTCGTGTATGTAGGTTTTCTGTAAATTGTGTATCCTAGCGACCCATCCGGTTTTTTTATTATCATCCAGTCTAAGAACGGAGGCTGATTTCTCTCTTTCACTTCGACAGTGAACTTTATTTTCGGGTGTCTGGTGTTCAGATGTAAAAACTCACCTAATTTCTCTCATGCGGCCAAATCATCAGGATGTCGTCTAAGTCGCGCAGCCAGAGTTTTCGTTTGTATGTAGCGTTTTCCAGTGCTCTTTGGTTCGAAATCTGCCATAAACAAATTCACCAATATAGGTGACAGTGGTGATCCTATCGGAGCGCTATCGATTTGTTTATTAAATTGTCCGTTGTATATAAAATTCGTGTTTGACACGCAGTGTTACGTTAGATCTGTGCCGTAGTCGGAGAGTTGGTCTTTCTTTATTAGTTGATCTATCGCCTCATTAATCGGTATGTGTGAAGAGCGAAACCACGTCGAGGCTCACCAACATGTCATCTTAATCCATGGTGATATCCTTGAGTATTTCAGTTAGGTGAGTCGAGTTTTTAACATATGATGGTATTTCTTTGGCAGGGAGTTGTAGTTTTTGTGTTAAGAAGCGTGAAAGCGCTTGGGTCGGTGAGCTAACAGAACTTACTATCAGCCTCAGTGGCACATCGGGCTTGTGTATTTTTGGTCGGACGTAGAATTTCGGACATTTTGACAATTTCTCTCGGGTGTCAGTCGATATATATATATATATATATATATACATTGTATTGAGGCGGAGAGGCTGAGCAGAGAAAAGCCTCACATTCGGGCGACAATAATGTAATGAATGCGGAATGCGAAGAATAATAATGAATGTAAAATTAAATGAAATAACAGAATGGCTAGCTCAAAATCGATAATTTAGGATAAACAATAATAAGCAAGAGTACTACTTACCCTCAAGGTCTAAAAGTAAGTTCCGGACACTCAGACATCAACATAAAAATACATAAAATAAAACGATAAGATAATAATAAATATATTTAAGAAATATTCTGTTATTAATCGTACAAGATACAATATGAAATATAAAACTCTATATGTCCATAATCAGACAAATCTTTAGGGAAATAAGTATGTAACCTTATAATTTACAAAAAACAATGGGTTGCCTACACAAATTTTAATAATGTCACGATCGTATCTAAATCTTGTTTTTAAATTTAATAATAATATCACAAATGCTGATATAAATATGCAGAGAAATATGAATTTTGAAATAACGTGAGTAGTATATAATAAGGTATGTGACTACAAGAAATGTTGTATCTTTTATGTATATAAAGGAATCAATTTTCACAAGAATACCTGATGCTTATGTCAGATATGGAAATTTCTATACCAACGAGTCCTCTGGGTGTAGAATACTCTGAAGAATCCCAACAGGTACAGAAAGGCAGATTACGAAATATTTGTCTCAATCGTCTGGTAGATATACTAATCGCAAAACTGCATACGTTCCCTTTTCATGAAGAAATCTGCTAGGTTATGTGCAATTTTGATATCCAGAAGAAAGTGTATTTTAACCAAATATGTCCAAAAATGGTTCCAGTAGCTTCCTAATAAATGCTGCTTAAACGTAAACTGATTTTAGTATAGTTGGAAATACAAAAATGAAGATAATAAGGATTCCTAGTACTTCCACACTCGAAGAAAGCTTTCTTGCAAGGTAATTATACCATGTAAAAATAATTAATCCACTTTCTTGTGATAAAAACGTAGCCGTCGATAATTTAATTAAATAATTTCAAAGAAGAAATTGAAAAAAATCCTTTACTTTACAACTGCATGCAAAAATATTCTTAATCAATAATATTGTTTTTTGTCGTCTTAACTACCATAAGAAATTTGTATAAGCAAAAATTTTCTTAGAAAATTGTACAATGAATTCGAAAATTATGTAAAAGATAATTTTAACAAATTAGAAAGAAATAATTTAAAATGTTTTTCTATGTAATTCTTTAATATTTCAGAGATGAAAATATCTCTGACAACCTATCAAAATGCTAATAAAATCCACTCACGTAATCTCAATTACAAATTTAGAATATGATGTTATCAAAAGTCATAATAAATAACGATGTTAACAGAAACTTGTACACAAACAAAATAAACAAAAACAAACAAAGATAAATTTATTAAAGAGCGAAATATAAAAATAGACTAAATATAACATACAATATTAATCGTTATCATGATTTTAAAAACCAATTATGATCTTACATCAAAAATACAAAATTCGAACTACAAAGTAATATTTCTCAAATCTAAATATTCCAGATATAACATTCTTGCAACCGATATCTTATTAGAAGAAGAATTAATTAGAGAAGTAAGTTGACCCACATCAATATATATATATTTCTTGACCCTTGTATGTTATAGTAGATTAAGTAAGTTGGCGATTTAAGGTGTTTTACTTTGATATGTATATATTTAAAACACGCTTACATGTTTCGGCACATAGTGCCCTTTTCAAAGAAATTTAAAATATAAATGACAGTATATTAATGTCAGATTTATATATCTGTAGTTGTCATGGCTAAAATAATAATATATTGTGGTCGTTCTCAAGGTCAGAAACTGGAATAAATAAAAATAAATTACTTAGTAATAAGCTGTTTAAACGATGAACATATTTATACCGACCAGGGAACAGGCAAAAAGTCGGTCGATCGATTGCGGCGCCGGCACCTGGTACACTGATGGATCACAATCTAGTCAGGGGACAGGTGTAGGCATATGCGGAATGTGCCCTAGAAGGAAGATATCGATATGTCTGGGGAAGCATACTATGGTTTTCCAGACCGAATTGTTTGCAGTCGCAGCCTTCGCCGAGGAAATTCGGGAAGCCAGCTGCGCAAACAAAAAAAAATAACATAATGACTGATAGTTAGGCGGCTATTAAAACCATTATGAACCCATCTACCAGGTCTAAGCTGGTGAAATATTGTAAACAGGTCCTCAATAAACTGGCACCAGACAATACTGTGTCGCTGACATGGGTGTCAGGACATGAGAGAATTAAAGGCAATGAGACGAATTGGCCAAAGAAGGTACTAATGGAAGCTTCATAGGACCAGAACCTGTATGTGGAATCACTAAGGATTCCGCTAAAAGGGAGATCTGGTTATGGCTAGGAAAAGAACATAAAAATAAATGGAGGTTAACGGAAGGCCAACTCCATACCAAAACACTACTAAGGGAGCTGGACGGAAAGTTTTCAGCCAACCTAATTCGTAGTGGCAAAAAGAAATTAAAATAATTACCGGGTTAATAACCGGACATTGTCCTTTAAGGAAGCATTTGTACAGCATGGGCTTGGTTAGCGAGCCCTGGTGTAGGAGATGTGAAAAACAGGAGGAAACTAGCCTTCATGTAATATGCACGTGTGAGGAACTGAGGGAACTCAGACAGAAATATTTCGGGAGAGATCTATTGGATCCTTCGAGTGTACTCAAACTTCCCCTGAGGAGGATAGTGGCTTTTATCGAGGACACGAGACTAACAGAGTGGAACTGAGGGATCTATTGGGGATAGTACAAAGAGCAGTGTGCTCAAGTGCATGGACGTGCTGTCGTCCAACCCAAAACAGAAGAGAAGAAGAAGAAGAAGCTGTTTAAACAAGTAAAAGGAACCGGACCATGCACAGGCAATGTAAATTATTAGATAAGTTAATACCACGTTTTTAATTAGAAAATTTATTTGTAATAATTTTATTATTTCACTTTCTAAATCCATTAATTTATTTGTAAAACCGAAGATAATCAACTTGTTTGATAAGAATTAATGACATATGGAAACCTATTTTACCGACCCGAATTTAGTTGAATTAGAGTTAGTTTTACCACGAAAGTCATTCATTATGTACTACAACCATATGACATTAATAAACATTTAAAAACATAACTTAGGATATTCATAATTAATAATGTAATTTTTTCATATATAAATATATATATATATATATATATATATATATATATATATATATATAGTAAACCTAATCAGTAGGCAATTAAAGGTCTGTATATTACTTCAAAATATATGTATTTAAAAAACTCTACATGTTTCGGCTGTATACGCCTTTTTCAAGAGAATACAAAATATGAATGACAGGATATATATTTATATCCTGTTATAAGTTATAACTTATAACTTCTAATGAAGTTAGAATGAAGTTAGAAGTTATAACTTATAACTTCTAACTTCATTCACCTAGTTCAAGTAGGTAGTATATATAAAATATATGCAAAATATGTGCTGCCAGGCTTTGAAAGGCTGTGTGACAAGATTTTAATAAATCGAGGTTTCTTTTGTTTTCGTAGCTTTTATTGCATTTGGTTATAAAAATAATATAATAAATAGTAATAAACACAGCTTCTAATCTAGTAATATATTATCAGAATGTGTTTTTCTGGATTTTAGTTAAATTTACACCTTGTTTGAGAATATTGTGAATGAACACTTTACAATTGACTACTTACAACATGGAAATTCAATGAAACTAAAACTTCAACACTAATAAAAGGCCTTTGTTGTTTATAATAATAGTTCTTAACGACAGTAATAAAATTTTCTAAGAATAGGGGCTTTACTTCAGCTCCAAAATGTCCATTTTCGATCAATTATGGAAGTTATTCGTAGAGTTGCACACTTTGTCTCGAATGCATGTATTGTAAGGACGGCTTGTCGTTAAAATATTACGATTCGTTTTAAGTTTAAATTGAATTCACAACCAAATACAAATACATGCGTATTATTATTTATGATCCATAAATACAAATGGCTATTATGATTTTGTATAATAACAATATCCAGTGCATACTAAAATATCACTCTATTAATTTATGAGATCCGGCAAATCATTTCAGAGAATATTTAGATAAATAGTTAAATGTGGGGATGCACTACATACGGTCCTGCCGTACCGCAAACATCCTCAGCTCTACTTATTAATGTTCAGCTGTGCAGCCCGCTTATCCGATTCGTATATACATTTATATTACGCGGTTGATGTTGAGCCCTACGCTGTTGCCACATTTGATGGGCAACTGTAAGTTACGAGTACTTCACCAGTGTAAGTATATACATATTCCAAAACCATTATAATGTGCAAAATATGTTTGAATCGAAAATGGGTGATCGCGGAAGAAAGTTAGTGTCGCTAGCTATATCAATGAATAGTAAGTAAATATGTATTATTGGTATTATAATAAAATGTACGTATTACAAAAGTATATATATATTCCAAAATCTTATAAAGTAGAAATACTTAAATATTTTGTTTTAAACTGATTTTTTTTTGCGAATAACTTATTTAAATTCTTACTATCTAAAAATTAATTATTCTACACGGATTTATATTTACTTATGAACGAAGGTACATATGTATATACTTTAGATTGTAATACCAGACTTACTAATATTAAATACCTATTCACGTTTTATGTGTGCTGAGAACGAGAAAGATACATTATCTAAAATAAGTGATAATTTACAAGAAAATCATAAGGTTAGTATATTATTAATTATTATATGTATATATCTATTAAACTACATATAAACGTATCAGACTCTTATGCTACATATCATACCTATATAAAAATAAAAGAGAAAGATAATATTACATTACAGATATTTTATTATTTAAATTTATTTATGTACGACGAATACTCACTAACAACTCTAGTATAGAAAATTCTGATACAAACAGAATTAGTCTTTCCGATTCTTCAATAAACGACTTAAATTGGATCGCTAATTCACAATATCAATTGCAAGCTAAATCACTTAATGAAAAGTTTATGATACGCTGGTGTCCTACTAATGAAGTATTTATACCTTTGCATACAATATTAGGATGTAGCAGTTATCCTTAAGGGATATCATATTTGAAATTAAATAATATATGCATTTGCGAACGCGTGTGTTAGTATGAAATAAATTGTAATATTACGTCTTTTTCTTTTCGATTATATCAGTCTTTTTACGTTTGTGAATTAAGTTAATGAATGATTTTGTGTACATTAATAAAGTATATAAATACACGGTCGACGGAAAAGAAAATAAATCTCCGAAATGTAAACAAAAACTATATAGTCCTTGAATGAAATCTTTCAGTGTTGTATTTGTTCAACGTATATGAGAATCATTCTTCTGTACCATCTTAATTTAAATCAAAGTAAAAAAAAATATCAAATGTATTTTTCCCTTAAAACTGTGTCAAAATCGTTTTTGAATCGTTCCGTCCTTGCTATCCTAAAAATTGTAAGGAAATAGGATTTGAGAACTTACTAATTGACAATAATTTTGAATCATGAAATCATAGTACTTGAAACGATTCAAAATATTGCAATATATATAGTTTGAAAAGAATCGGGTCTGAAATCATATTTTAAACTATTAACATATTTTTTTTAAATATTGAGTCAACTATAAAATAAGAAATAATAAAAATGTTTTAAAAAAAATTGAAGCCCTTTATTGTTTAAAAGTTATATACATAGCACAAATTCTGGATTTTATATTTTCTTTCTCATATGACAAAGTGAATTCATTTTGAATAATTTCTATTGTTTGTTTCTAATATTAGGTCGATGTTCAGTATTTATCGGTGCTGAAAGATTAATAAAGTAAATATGTAGAGCAAATTTTGTATTCCTACAAATACTTTTTATATAAAGTTTTGAATGCGTTTTATTTATCATGTATCAAAATAACTTTTGAAAAATTACAATATTTTCCCAGTTCTAGTTCGCTTTTTATTCAAATTAAATATATTTTTTTCTTTTTTCACTGAAAGCTCATACAAAATATTTTTCAAATTTACTTAGGCTTTGGAAATAGGCGTCAAACGTTATATTACTGTTATTTGTTTTTAACGTGAATGTAATTCAATCATCATAACACACACTTATCTGTACTTTTAGAATTCAACAGTTGGAAGAAAATGTTACGAAATATTTACTGAAAATAAAGACAATATTTTACTAGATAACACTAATATTCTAGATGACAACTTTTCTGTTTGTTCGGATTCAGAATGTGACAATTCACGACAATCCACAATTTTTTACATGAAACAGGTTACAGAAACAGGAAAATATACCGGTTTCGGTCGAGATATCATCAGAAGAAGAAATATAATAGAAGAAAAAAGTTAGGCGTGTACTAAGACGTATTCGTGGTCCAATGGTCGTATTAGCAAAGAATTGGATTACGCACGCTAAATTATTTACTCAAATTAATTCGTAAATATGTACATACATATATAGTACAAATATATCGCAATTATAGGTATTATTTGTAATATTTCTTTATTTGTTTAATTCTAATCAATACAGTATTCAGTACACATACATGACTGTGGATATATACACATACTCGTACTTATTTTTTGACTAATTTCATGAAATTATTCATTCTAAAATAAGTATCATTTAAATGTTTTCCCATAAGAATGCTGTTCTATAGAAAAAATACATAATTGTTTCAATTATTTTACAATAGCAATATGGTGCATTGTATGTATAATATTTAATACATTTCATTGCAGATATACATATCGTATATCATTTTATATATAATTTCCAAGAACGACTTTCTTACCTTATTCATTAGAATATTATGTGTTTAGGCTTTTGCTTGCGACTCCTATTCAGAGGAGCAAAATCAGAACAACTCTGAAAACAATCAAATTCAATCGGAAGATATTATAGTGAAACCAGAAACTTCTCAAATTGAAGTATCCATAAATAATAGAAATTTGGCCGCTGTTGCAGCAAGAAATAAACTAATTACTAGAATTAATGACAAAGAAAATATAGACAATGGCAAGATAATAGAAGTAAGTCATTTTTTAATATTATAATGTTGAAAAGGAGTACCGTTAATAAAATTTTAACCCAATTCATTCCATTTTAAATATTACGGCTTCTTAAAATTTTAATGGTAATGATCAGAGTTAAATTATTTTGCAGCCACCTAAGACTTCTGTAGAACAACTTAATAATCTGAGGCCATGGACCAAAAAAAATACATGCCCTTATTGTTTCATCGATGTAACACATTTTTCACGACATTTACAAAGAAACCATAAACAAGAAGGATCAGTAAGAGAATTATTACAAATGTCTTTCAGAGATCCAAAAAGGAAGAATTTACTTGACGCTATACGGCGCCAAGGCAACTATTTACATAGCAACGAAACTAAAGATATTCGACCAGTAAGAAGACCGAGAGTTGTTACTGATTTAAAGCAAAGAAAATAAACGAAACATATGTTGTTTGTCAATATTGTCTAGGATTTTTTAATCGGGATTACTTAAGAAAACATCGAAAAAAATGTGGATTACGATCAGAAACTAGAGATGCAAGAGAAAATCATTTGTCTGAATCTAGAAATTTTAGTGTATGTAATGGAACGAATAAAGAATTTTATAAATCACTTCGTCTAAAAAAAGAAGTTTTTAAAATTATGAGAGCCGACGAAATATCAAATATTGCTATGAACGATGTACTTATTTGTAGTTACGCTGAAAGTTTATTACGAAGACATAAGCGTGTGCAAATAAAAAACACTATATCAAATAAAATGCGAGAATTGGGGAGAATGCTTTTAGTTTTGAAAGAAACAACAGGGGTTCGCAGATTTATGGATATCTTAAAACCTGAGTTTTTCGATAATATTGTATCAGCGACTAAAGTTATTAGTGGATACGACTGTCAAAGTCAAACATTTAAGGCAAGTAGCCTGGCCTTGCATATGGGAACAACATTAAAACAAATTTGCGATACTGCTACGAAATTAATTATTAAAAAAAGCAGATTCATAATATGTGAAGATAGAGAAGCAGCATTAAAAGACATAAAACGTATAAAGAACTTGGTAGAAAATCATTGGAACTTTGAAATATCCAGTCTTGCGTTAAAGGACTTAAACGAAAAAAAATGGGAGAAACCGAACCTCTTTCCGCTTACCAGTGACGTTATTAAATTCCAAGAATATGTTTCCAAAAGCACGAACGCAGCGTCAGATAATCTTCAAGCTGGAAAAGATTTAGAAATAAATTATAATACAAAAGTATTTTTAATAATATAAAATATTATTAAAAATGGGGTGTGAAGAACACAATACAAGTTATATATTTGTGAATGTATCTCCTCTCCAGAGACGCAGATACGTATTTCACCTTTCTACAGGATCGTCGGTACGCCCCTGCTGGAGAAGAGATACATTCAACCAAATATAACTACCTTGCTGTCAACCAGAAATTATTAAGACAGAGCGTGAAAGAATATTCAGCGCTGTCTAGATAACAACTGCCGAACTAAGCAATGTGTTTCTCTAGACGGTAACATACCATATCTATAGAAAACTGTATTATCGTGTCTTCACTACTTGTCGGGTGAACCGAATGCGTATATAACAAAATAATTTGAAACATACATGAGTGGGTAAAAACCACACCAATTTGTATAATACAAAAGTATTTTTAATAATATAAAATATTATTAAAAATGGGGTGTGAAGAACACATTACAAGTTATATATTTGTGAATGTATCTCCTCTCCAGAGACGCAGATACGTATTTCACCTTTCTACAGGATCGTCGGTACGCCCCTGCTGGAGAAGAGATACATTCAACCAAATATAACTACCTTGCTATCAACCAGAAATTATTAAGACAGAGCGTGAAAGAATATTCAGCGCTGTCTAGATAACAACTGCCGAACTAAGCAACGTGTTTCTCTAGACGGTAACATACCATATCTATAGAAAACTGTATGATCGTGTCTTCACTACTTGTCGGGCGAACCGAATGCGAAATAAATTATAGACGACTTGCGGAATGCGTTCTAGCATTAACGCTGTTACTAAACAGGAAACGAATTGGAGAAATTCAGTACTTGAGAATTAAAACGTATTCCAAAGAATCAACAAATTCCCAACAAGAGGAATTCTTGAATTCACTTTCTGATACAGAAAAAATTTTAACTAAGAATTTCAAAAGAGTTATCACAGGAGCTAAAGGTACAAAACCTGTCGCTATATTATTTCCTAAAAGTATTCAAATATATATTATGCTGATGTTAAAAGTAAGAGAACAGTGTGTACCGAATAGTAATGAGTATCTTTTCGCAAATCCCTCTACTGAAAATAGGTGGCTGAGTGGTTATCATACATTAAAAAAATTGGCGAGCAAATCAGGAGTACAAAATGAGAGCTAAGAGCTAACTCGGCTAAGAAAACAAATTGCTACAGTGTTACAGGTTCTAAACATAACAGAGAGCGAAATGGAGCAATTTGCTAATTTTATGGGACATACAAAAAAAACTCATGAATCTTATTACAGGTAATAATTGGCTTCATATCATTATTTAAACATGTTAGGTTATTCAAATACCGATAGTTGATGTAGAAATAAGGTGTACAGTAATAATGAATTATTTGGTATAACTGATTGAATCGATTCTGCCTTTACTTGATGTAAATCCATATCAAATGATAAAAACACAAACACTGTGTATTAGATTTACACTTTATAATAATAAATAAAGTGTAAATCTAATACAACAGTGTTTGTGTTTTTATCATTTGGTATAACTGACTAAATATATGCTGTCTGTAATACCAAACTTGACTGAAAATAATATAATACGGAATTAGATAATAATACATTAGACACACAATATATATTTTTAATACACTTGAAATTATAATGTAGGTTACCTTAAGATGTCTACCAGACGGCAAAGGTATGTAAATTATTACTGGCAATCAATAAAGGCAAGACATCAGAATATAAAGGCAAAACGTTAGATGAAATAGAAATCTCCGATAATGTATCTTCTGAAGACTCAGATGTGGAATTAAATAAATATGATAATGTACCATGTACGGAAACAAATATAGGTAAACCTAATATTTTCTAAATAATAAAAAAAAGTCATTAACTAGAAAATTATTTATTTCAGATTCGCAACCAAAAAAAGATGGGCCTAAAAAATACAGAAACAAATGGACAGAAGAACAGAAAACCATTATGAAACAATATTTTTCTCAGCATATAACAAGTAAAAAATCTCCAAAAAAAGAAGTTGAAAATTTAAAAAAAACGCATCCAAATGAATTCAGTAATAAAGCATGGACTGTAATCAAAGTTTTTATTTACAATTGTTACAAAGATTTATAAATTAAAAATATATAACATAATTTATGTTCTTTTTTCTTGTAATTTTTTTTGCAATTTTCAATATTTGATATTAATTTAATATTAAACATCGGAATTATATGCATATAAAACCTGAAATATATGCGCATATATGTGTTTCTAAAATTCTATACAGATATATAGCAAGGGCCAATTAAGTTGGCGCGAGGAGGGGGTGCGCAGAAGCCGTTTTTAAAAACGTCCACCCCCACTACTCAAGTAATTGTCAGAATACACTTGTCATTGACGTTTGACGGAACATAATGTCTTTGCTAGGGGATCATAAAGTGATACACACTCAGAGGTTAGAATTATCTGACATTTGATGTAAAACCAAATACAAATCTCCCCACTACTTCTAATCCTGCGCGAACTTACCCCTCCTCGCGCCAACTTAATTGGCGTTTGCTTATATGTAAGTTTAAAATGAGAACACAAAATTGCTGAAGTATAAAATAATTTATTGCAGACACACAAATGTATTATAATATAATACATAGTTAATCATTGTAATATGTAATTGCTACCGAATCAAACGACCTTCTTCTACAGATCGAATTTGTGAAAAAAATTCTAACAAATTATTCCAAAGCTACTAGTGAATACGTGCTTGTACTCTTCATATGTTTACATAGAATCCATAATTTGTGACGTATTCGCAATAAGATCAAAAGTAATGCTTCCGTTCCGAATTTTGAAAGAGCTTTCATGTAAAAGTTGTTCAAAGTTAACGTTGGCTTTATATACAAAATATGAAAAACGAAAATACTTTCTATTTTTTGCGTAATTCATATTGATGTACAAATAATTAAAAATAAAAAATATACATTTTCAAATAATTGAAAATATACATTTTCATATAATCGCACCTCTATTATGTTTATAATTAGTCTCAATATTATAATTAGAAAAGCATTTGTTCTTAAGTCAGTCCTAGCAGTTATTTTTAATAATATTCAAACATTATTTATAATTTTTTACGCGAATTTATATTTTAATCAAGCTATATATTTAATTTTATATTATAGAATAAATTATTCTAATTTTAATGATGCAATACGAAAATCACATCGTTTCATATTTCCAGAGTTGTTACCAAAGTAAAATGTAACGCAGTAAAATACATGTATAAAATTGATACGCAGCGTTGCCAAGAAAAGGGCTACATTAAAGACAAACAATGTATTGGGCTACACAACAAACATACAAATATGGGAGTATATAATTATATACAGTGAAGCGCCGCCGTATGGCAAAAGTATTCAACTATTTCATATATGATGTCTGGAGTATGGGCACTCTTTGAGACCCTCACGATTTTTTGGATATAGACGTTTAGGGATCTATTTTAACGTTTTCAATCAAAATAGGGTGGGGTACGTTGTTGAGCCCGCAGATGGGATCGGCAACGCATTCACGGGCTACAGAACGGTTTATTTATATATTCTATGGGCTACCGTATGACCGTATATATATATATATATATATATATATATATATATATATATATATATTGAGGTAGGTCAAGCTAACACTCGGGAATGCCTCAGTAAGCAAAAGACAGAATTTTAGAATGTATAAATATATAAGTTCTAGAGTTATTTAAAATATATCAAAAACTGAATTCTTCACGTGCTAAATCAATAAAGTTGATTTCGCGTATTTAATTATTTTTAAAAGTCATTCTCACATTTATAATTTATATCATTTCATTTTGTATCAGTATTTTCATTTCGATCATTTGTATTACAAAAATATCAACTTAATTGATTAATTATTAATGACGCCATTTATTTAGGCATAACTGTATATTATTTGAATTGTTTACCGCGGGAAAGTTTCCTACAATAAAAACAGTATTATGTACTATATTTGACATTCAAACAACAAACATTTTATCATCAAAATAGATTAAATATTTATTACTACTTATAAATATATTTAAAATTATTAAATTGTCATTTTCATAATAAAAATATGTCGAGATTAATTGAATACATACCGATGGACGAATCAAAATTGGGATACGAAAAAAAGAAAGTTAGCGTTACTAGAAATATGGCGATTAAAAAAACACCTCGAAATACTGGAGTGTCCCTCTGAAAGCAATAAGAAAAATACAAATAATTTGAATAAAACCATACGTCCGTTTTAGAAAAAAACTTACCAATATTCCCAGCTCCCGTTTAACATTTTTTTCAAGACCATACGAACACCAGTGTTGAAGATATCGCCGAGTGCAGTTTGCCGGGAAGAGGTTCGTTGGACCGGACATCTAACTGGGGTGACGCCGTTCAATTGCCGCTGAAAGAACCTTGCCTTTACAGTCCTATAAGTGATCCTGTACACCAATTTTCCTGTCCAGATTACTTAAGTATTCTTATAATCTCCTATAAACATTGAAAACGACAAATTAATCAACATATTAATAAAGAATACATCATATTTTCTACATCTGTTAAGATAATAATTATTAATGTCATAATATAAGATCTAGGTATTCTATTTCTAAGATAAGGAAGAATACAGTTTCTTTTTATTTCTTTTTATTTTATTATTATTCAGTAAATTCATTATTCATTAATTTATATATGTCACATGTAGTGTTTATTTAAATTAATCTAAAAGCTTCACCATATTTGTTTAATCACGTGACATGTTTGATATCAAAAATTCTTTACATTAGTATATTTTTCACTTACCTGTTATATTTGGATAATCAGTTCATTAAAGTTGTTATTCATTAATCCGATCTCGACCTTTTTATTTTGTAGTATAGAATATAAACGAAACAAACAGTCTATCACTTTAAAATCAGTGAACTTTATGAGTGTTTGATTGGAGATACCGAACTTGCACTATTAAATTCGGACATATCTCAATGCCCTATCACAAGAGTCAACATTGTTCTTGAGTTTAGCCGGATCTTAATCACAACTTACGCCCACTAATTAATGCTTATAAGAAATCTATACATCCGAACAACTTTTAAGGTTAATGTTATGGAGTTGTTTACTAGCATGTAACTTTGTATCATGCGCATATAATTAAGCATTGTGCAACTCCATCTATATGTTATTTGAAGTAACCTAGTTAATTTTGAAATTGATAATTCACAAAATTTAATATAAAAATTACCAAGTTAATTATTTTTAACTTAGAATCTTTGTATTTACAAACTGTTGAATATTTTATAGCTCTTCCGATTCGTTACAATATATATATATATATATATATATATATATATATATATATATATTTCGGATATAAAAACAACCTATCTATATAAATAATTCGTACAGAAGACGAGATTAATAAAAACATCCGAACAGAGAACCCTTGGAAGATATAGATCAAGGACGATATAAAAAGCACGCTTAAAAATTTTCCGAAAAATAATATTTAAATTTAAATGGTATATTCGATACTGACTCACCTGAAAATACGATAGTTATTTGCAGAAAGTGTTTATTTTATCGAACAAGTAGGTAAGCTACAAGGGTTCTATGACAGTTTGGCCTTGAAAGTTTAACAGCACGGTGCCTCTTTAGGGTAAAGTTAGCGGTCAGAGGTCATTGACGTCAACAAGATCAAATGTTATCGCTGGCCCGCGGTAATCTCCACGTGTCATTTTTTTTGTCTGCCATTGACGTCACTGCCAATGTTTGCGGCCTTGAGACCTTAACAGTACGGTGTCTCTTTGGGTGAAGCTCTAGGTCAAAGGTCATTGACGCAAACTCTGCGCGTGTAATTTTTTTCGTCTGCCATTGTCGTTACTGGCAATGTTGTAGCAATGGGTAGGTGTATGTTTGCGCTAGACTGCACTAGGGTGGGTAGGTGTAGTTTTAGGCTAGACTGCACTTGGGTGGTTAAATGTATTTTTGGCCTAGGGGTGGCCAGGCTTTGTGCAGATATGTCTGGCCCAGACTCACCTGTATTTGTCCAGGTATGTTTAGTCAGGGTAAGGGTTCCAGATAATTAAAAGATAAGCAACTTGATTGATATTTTTATTATATTCAAGTAATAACTATATACATTTATTCCAATTAAAAGTTAAAGACTAGTTCAGATATATGAAATACTTATTCAATATTTACAATTGTACATTTTTTATTATTTTCTATTTTACAAGAATTACAATATTTTTTTGTAGCAGGAGGTCCATCTATTTCTGTTCTTTTTCCAGTGTTGTGATGTTTTAAACAAGGACGAAATTCTTCTAACAAAGCTTTTTTCTGAGCTGATAAAGTATCCCATAATAATTCTAATTCCATATTTTCTATTCTTGTTTGAAATATATATGTTGGTATATAATCAAATAAATTTAAATCTAATCGTAAAATTGAATTACCATTATCTTAATGTTGAATAATTGAACCAACTTTTTCTACGATCTCATTCATTGTTGAAAGTTAAAATGTTTTTAAGTTATTAAAAAAAAATTTTTATTTATATATAAAACAAAATTCCTTATTTTTAAAAAGATTACTAAACTGAGAATCGATATCGTTTAGAAAATCATTAATATTTTCCCACCAGTTATAATTATAATAAATAGCATTAGTATAACCAGACAGTTCTGTAATATTGAAAAGTCCACAATACATTTTGCTTTCAAAGTTTGTAATTGAATAGAGACCTCCATATGAACCGATGATGTATCCTACTGTAGAATTTTCTTCACTTAAAATTGGTGTTTCTAAAATAAAAATTAAATGTATACAGGAATATTATGAATAAATAAGTATCGTACTAAAGGGTATATAATCTTCTGATAAAATGTTGGATATTCATTTAAAATCAGAGAATCTTTATGTTTCTCTGTTAAAAGAAATGATCCATTTGAAATATTATATTTAAATTTATTAATAAAAACACTTGATGATTGAACATTATTTGATATTAGAATTAATAAAAAAATAATAAACGTTGAATACATTTTATTAAATGAAAGTTTTGTAAATACTAATTTATTATTGCTTGAACTAAATTATTTAAACTAAATAAATTTTTTCCCCTCCACTTACCTAGATTTTTTTTTACTGCTTTTGGAGCGTCTTCTTTTGAATGGTGGATGTGGAGTATTGCAGTCTGAACAATTTTTAGTCTTTATAACTTGATATACTTTTTTCTTGCAAATATAATAAATAGGGATTTCAAATGGTTGACGTTCTTCTTCAACTAATTCATGAATATTTTTACTCAAAACGATCAAAGTTATTAGAATCTTCTCCGTTCTGACATATTGTTATGAATTTTTCCCCGAAGAGTAAATTAAAAGAAACTATAAAAGAAACTATTTATGTGTATTTTATTCCAGAAAAATATTTAAGAATATTTAATATTTATTGAAAAATTTATTATAATGTGTATTTTGGTCCACGACTGTAGTATGTTCGAGCATGATTGATGTTTGCAGTTCCCGCCACTTCGGAAGTTTTAGCTGTTGTTGCTCTTTTGATTTTTATGTTAGATATGGGGATATTTTCCATTTCCGAGAGGGAAGAAGGCAGAGATTTTCCAGCTATTGAACAGATAATTCTAGTTAATTTGTGCTGGATAAAGACTTCTTTTTTTATTCAGGTCATTATGGTAATTTCGGTTTATGTTTTAGTTTAGTGATATTGATGTGTTAAAATTAATTCTCGATTTATTACGAGTCTTTTATACTTGTAATGTTTTTGATTTATGTGACCTATCTGAAATCTCTCTTTTGTAATTTTTTTGTGAAGTGCGATGACTGCATTAATTAATTAATGTAAGTGTATATTTAGCAAGTATTATTATTTATAGATATAAATTAGTTTAGTTATGTTATTTGAATATTGAATGAGCTCGTAAATTCAGCAAATTATTAGTTTAATATTTTTTTATATAGTCAAATAGATATCAAGGAAAATTTTCATACTTTTTTTGAAGTATTTTTTTCAGTAATACATTCGAGAAGATTAGGATTTGGTGGGAAAAATTATATTTTACCATGTTGAATGTGCGCATGGGTCAGAATTGATGCGCGCGCCTACAGGTATTTTCTGTTGACGTTTAATTTGGGAATAACGTAATTTATGAAGTTTGATAGTTTTCCTAAATATTTAATTAGCTTAATTTTGTTCGCGGTCATTTAGTGAGGTTTTTTATCTTTTATTGTCATTTGTATAAAAGTTTTCCTCACACTGTTACACAATAGATGTTTCAGTACGGCTTTATACTTGATAAAGTCGATTTTTTGTTGTTTTTTTTTTATTAAAATTTCGTGCGGTGAATTTTTGTTTACTTTTCTAATACCTTTTGTTTTATTTACTTTACTACGTACCCTGTAAGGGTAGCCCTGAAGATACAAGAGCTCCTGGAAGGCGGACCCGACTTGAGATAGACCGAGCAAGCTACTGTGTATTGTGGACCAAGTTAAATAAGCAATTCACTCAACAGTACATAGCAATATGTCACAATTAAGAAATATTTTTGTTATTCCAGGTGAATGATAGTAATCGAAATTTTTTGTTATCCAACAAAATTTCTTTTGAAACTTTGGATTATCAGCAACATCTATACTACGTCTTGATATATGTACATCTGTACATCCACATACCATTTTGTATTTGTTATTATTGAGTTCAATGTTTGAAGTTATTCACTAATATATAATTATTTTATGTTTGCACATGCGTATAATGTTTAATGATATTTAAACATAAGTCGAATAATCAATATATAAAGAAGAAATATATATCAATTTATATTATAACCCCAAGGATATGTGTCTGTAAATAAATAGCTAACAATTCTTTTATCATCAGATGAACTAAGAGCAATTTTTGATTGCTTAATTGTATATACTTCATGTTTATATTGAATAAGCAGTTGTAGTAATCCTCGAACTGAATAGTTTTTAATGTAGACTTCGTAACACCTTTAGCTTTTTTATAAATCCCTAAATTGTTTAAATAATTTTGAATAGTAGCTATATTTTCCCCTTGAAATTATAATTTATTTTTTAAATTGATAATATCATTTTCATCTGTTAATACTTTTATAGCGTACATTTTGGATCTTAAATCTATAAATTCAGTCATTATTTTACCTTTATTTTCATCTTTCATAAGACCAATAACTTTTTTGTTTGCCAAGGGATTTATTATATTCATTATTTGGTTTATAGTCAGAAGTATCAAATAGGTGAATATCTCGTTTTATGTAGTTATATATATCATCAACAAAAATATGATAAATAAGCGAATCAGTGTCACAATATAACAATTTTGCTTTATTTTCAAAGTTATTTAATATATAATTATAATGAAAATCATATAGATATGTTTTGGAAATGTCTAAAACTGACATACCAATGTAAATAGGTTTAGTAAAATTTACTTCTAGTTTTCGCATCTCTATAATTACCATATCGGTGTCAAATATATCACAGCTATGAAAATTTGGTTGTGAAATATAATATTTAGCTCCATAGCGTTCAGACCATTTAGTTACTAATTTTACATCACGATACTTTCGAACATTTTCCATTATTTTTCCATATACAGAGTTAATCATTAATTTATAAACAAAATTTTTAAATTCGTTTTCACTTTTTTTTCTCATGTTAGTATTTAGGTCAATATATTGTTTTAGCCAATATGATTGCTTAAATTTTAATATTTTATGAATTTTATCAATTTTTAATCCAAGTTGTAATGCCTGTTTTAATGCTACATAATGAATTACATATTTTTCTTTTTTAAATAATGTTGTCATTAATTTAGGTAATTTATTTTTTGAAATTGGTGATACTAAGTGTTCTGGACATAGAGGTAAATCTTTATGCTTTTCAAAAAGTTGTTTTGGATATGAAATATCAACCTCATATACATAACCATAATTTGAATCATTAGAAATTTCTAGAATATTTGGTATCGAATAAATATCTGTTACCCATTCAAATTCACCTGTTGGTAAAATTTGTGACATTGCCATACCATATAAGTTATTTATATCAAAATACATTAAATATGACGATCTCTCTTGTGTATTGTATTTATCTTTCATATATATGTTGTTTGCTTTACCATACCTATTTGAACATTGTGAAATACCACCCCTTATCCCTTTTTCAAAAAATAATAACATATTAACATCGGTTAGCAGTTCTAAATTAACACCTGTTACGTTTAACTTAGCATCGAATGTTAATCCTGGTGCTGTATAGTAATGTAATGGATCTAAGTTATATATTTTTAAGCAAATATTTCTAAAATTTTCAAAGATGTCAGTTAATAGAAGAACGTCTGTTTTTAAATATAATTCTGCATATTCCTTTATAGTTTTAATTTTAAAAATCGACCATACTTTTTGTGCATGTTCATATTCAGACATAGATATATATGAATTATTCACTGAGCTATAAAATTCATTAATGTTAGGTAATTTTTGTTCTTCTAATTTTTGCCAACTATCTAAGTATTCATAAGGAAAAACACCTTTACGTTTCAATAATGTAAAATATTCATCATTTTCACAGAAATTTCTGGTTACTACTTTTTGATTATCATCTAAATATGAGGAAAGTTTGTCTAAACTACTAGCCATGAATCTGAATGAATCTATAAATCTAAAATGAATTTTCGTATTGTTAATTTTTACTGTGAACGATATATATTTTTCTTTATTAACTGGTAATAAACTAATTTGACCATTTATTTTTAATGCTAACGTTTTAATTAAGAAATGACTGTCATATCCTGATAAGTTGTGAAAAACGACTGGAATAACGTATGTATCATTATAATTAATATTACAAGACTGATGTGCACTTCCTCGAGATTTACCAGTAAGGTGACAATGGTCTCTAACTTTAACATCTAAAGGTGCAAAAATGTTTCCGCATATATGACAATTATTTGAAATTCCTGTTTTTCACAATCAGTTAGAGAAATTAATTTTTTTTCATTAGAAAAAATATTATTTAATTGTAATGAAAGTTGGGATAATTCTTCAGTAAATAATTCAATACAATTTTTACCTGTATACATTTTAAATTGTGAAATATTATCATCATATGAACATTTTATATAGTAGGCAATGCTAAAAGCTTCATGTTTATGATACTTCTCTAGGTTAGTATTAGGTGAATTTAATTAAACACTTGTAAAATACTTTCTATGTCAGCGTATATTACGAATGGGACTCGCTCTTTGTATTTAAAGTTCTTAAATTTTAGAATGTTATTTTGTTAATTAGGCATTATAATTTTAACATTGTTTCAATTTTGACATTCAGTTAGATGTTTTAGTAGATACGTTCTACTATATTCGTTATTCTATTTAAACAGCGATTGCAAAGCCAATTTTTATTTTTCTTAATAGGCAATTGTTTATGTAATAAACCAGATAAATTTTTAATTAATACAAAATGAAATAGTTTTGATGATTTATAGACTTTTACATTAAATAAAGACATTTCATTATCAGTATCATAATCATCGTCGTCATCTACATCAGCATCACAATTTTCTTTATCATTACATAATAATAATAAATTAATTTTATGAAAATGTTCTTTTTTACTAAGACAAAGAGGTAAAATTTCATTTTTGTCACCAATACAAAAAACATTAATAGATAAATTATTTAATTCTTCAAATTTTGAAATATCAGTAAGTTTAATTGGAAAATTTATGTTTTGATATTTTAAAATATTTGAAAAATGTGGGTAAGATGTTACTCTATTAGGATTCTTATTTGTTGTAACAGGAAATTTATAAGCCATAATACACCAAAGAAAGCAATATATGTCATTATTTTTAATATTAAGAACAGAATGAGTAGTTTTAATAAAATTTGCAGTTTCTATGTAGGTTGATATTCCTATGTTAATGGGATTATAATTATTAATGTTAACTTTCAAATACAAAACTTCAAACAAAGACCACCCTGAATCTTTTTCAGAGAATTCTTCCAATTTTTTTAAAATTTTACTCTTAACATTATTATCAAACCAAAATCTTAAATTTGTAGTAGAATCAATGATATCATTTCTTGTATTGAAATGTTTAATATCAGTTTCACCATTATTTGGTTTAATAAAAATTGCGTAAAATATACAATTTACTTTTAATATTGCAGTTTTCAAATCTTTTTTAATTTTAATCACAAAACTTCTTTTTATATAAATATATATAAATATGCTTTTTCTAAAAATTTAATTGGGTCTTTTACACTTAAATTCACAATAGCACCTGATTTTATTCTATTATTAAAACAAGTCTCAATATCTTCCAAATTTATTACTGTTACAAATTTATTTTTATTTTTAGATTTAGTACTTAGAAAATTAAATTGTTGTTTATAATATTTTAATATGCCTAGGGCTGACTCTAATTTTGAAAAATTACAATTTTTACATTTATTTTTAATAGTACGACAAAGTTTAATAAATTTATTAATAATTTTTATCCATTTTATATATTCTTCTTTATATTTAATGAGTCTACTTACCTTTTCAATTTCCTTAACTAGGTTTGTTGCTATTTTATCAATTTCAGAAGACATGATTTAAGAACCGAGTAATTGCACTTGTCTTGATTCTATTTCTTAAATGTTAGCAAACTGATTATTTATCTATATAAATATTTATTTTACACAAGATATCTTAATCTAATCTATTTTTATAATATGTTACCTCCATTAATGTTTATTATCGTTAAAAATATAACATATACGTGTAATGTTTAAATTAAAAAAAAAATGACGTAAAAAATTAAATAAAGTTAATTGTGCACAAAGTCAGGAAATTAAAAAAATTCATAAAAATTAAATTAAGTTAATTATGCACAATTAACACAACCTACGTATAAAAGTATATCAACTAAACTTTTTCTACATATATAACATTTTACGTCTATATTTGATATATTTTCTAAATAATAATTTAATTCCATCCCATGAAGTTCTTCAAATTTCCGCCCTTTATAAACATCAGGTGTTAAGAAAAAAGTCTGTGAAATTTTTTGATAGCACTCATTACACATAAATTTTCCTACCTCTAACGATAATAGAATGTATTTCCTCAATCAAAATCATGCACAATCTGTTCTCATCCTCTTCATCGAAGAAGTCAGGAATATCTCCAAATGGAACTTCTAAATCTTTAATAGTATGATAACACATTTTAATTTAAGTTTCAAAGAAATTTTATTAGAGTACAAACGAACAATTACTGATTCTACTTGCTTATGGATCTGTGACTTGCTTTTATAGACGTCGAAACAAATATTATTTTTTACTAATTTCAAATGGAATATTTTCAATGATAAATTTAAAATTATCAAATAAAGGTTAAGAAAAGGTTAAGATGAAAACAAATATATTTTGCTAATTAATAGAAAATTTTTTAATAATTTCAAATGTGACATTTTCAAAGATAAATTTAAAATTATCAAATAAAGGTTAAAGGTGAAAAATATATTTTGCTAATTCGTCTACCATTGACGTCACTGCAAAATATATTTTGTTAATTCGATAACAAACTTAAAATTACCAAATATAAAGATAAATTTAAAATTATCAAATAAAGGTTAAAGGTGAAAAAAATATATTTTGCTAATTCGTCTACCATTGACGTCACTGCAAATGCTTTTGCAAAATATATTTTGTTAATTAGAAAATGATTAGTACAGAGAAATTTTGTTATATATGGCAACATTTTCAATAACAAACTTAAAATTACCAAATATAAAGGTTAAAGAAACAAATATGGTTTATCATTATTTTATAAGTTTTGTTTACTAAAATTTCATATAAAAGCCTAACAATTTAAATTACTATTACAGTTTAGAACACATCAAATATGTCGAACGTACCTTGTACAATTGCTATAAAATCTTTAGATACTGTAAATCTTCCAATGATGATGTTACTAGTGGTGTGTAAAGAGATATTTAGGTAAGATTTTTTTTTTCTTATATATGATAATGTTTTATATAACTATGCATTATATATATATATATATATATATATATATATATATATATATATATATATATATATATATATCTATATATATATATCTATATATCTATATATATATATATATATATATATATATATATATATATATATATATATCTATATGAACAGATTTGGTGTCAAAAACATCAACTGTAAAGAGAACCAAATATTCATTAATCTCAATTATACACCTAAAACTGTAACAATGAGACGGAAGTTGGAGAATCTACCCATACATTACATCCGTCTAGTGACAGAAAATGAAGACGACATAAAATTGTTTTCAGTGGCAATGAAAAGATTTAATTTTAATATTCGGGAGGGGGGGTTAGAAGAAGAAGAGATCCAGATTGTTGAGGATGAGGATGAGTCTCCTCTACGAAGAAAATAAAATGTGATGATAGGGAATTAAATAAGAAAAAAAAAAAACTTAAATTAATACCCTCTACAAAAACATCATCAACGATTAATATAATCGATGATGTTTTTTTACATCCTGAGTTAGACGAAGCTGTCTATGATGATGATGCAAGATTGTTTAATTCTCAGAAATATCATTATAATTAATAAAAATTATTAAATAAAACAGTATTAATTTTTTAAAAATGTTTTTATTTATCCATAATAAACCAATCATAAAGTAAATTTATAGTTTTGTGTGCACAATTTAAAGTATTATTTTTATGTAAATTACAATGGTATTGACATGAATTATTATTATTATATAAAGTATTCAAATTAGGACAAGAAAATTTATCCAAATCAATTATTACATTTGATAAAAATTTTTTTAGTACTGTCTTCTTATTTAATCCTTTCACCATGATTATACCATCACCAATAATACTCCGTAGATAGCTTTCTATACTTTCTTGTGGTAATAACTGTGATTCGTACCTATTGTAACTATCATCCCAATCCAATCCATGCACATTTTTAGTACACCACTGCATATGTTTACGTACAATTGGAGAAAACTATGACGTTTTATTTGGTAATTGAATAAATACAAGATGAGTAAATTTATTAGTCATATTATATATAGCAAGTTCTTTTATAAAAAAATCAGTGTTCTTATATTGAAAGCCTTGTATGTCAATTATAAACATTTTAAAAAAATTTTACAACACTAGTAAGTGGATTATATTTAAAATGTCGGTCGTGTAAGATAATACAATACGCACTAGTTTTCTCAGGTATGTTAGTAGACGTTTCGAATTCAAGACGTATATCAACAGCACCGTTTTTTATTGTTTCACTCTGATGACTAACGTCAATGACTACAATTGGTGCTATATGTTCATAATTTATAGGAGACAAGCATGGTTCTACGTCATTTTTGTAGTAGTAGGAGCGTTGAAACTGCGCATACATTTCATACAACACTGCCCATTGTTTCTTATCAAAATCGGTGTTGATATTATCATCATATGGATATACGTCAGAATTTAAATATAACTTAACATTCGTTAAATTACAATGATCAAATTGGCTCATATTTCTACCTGTTGCATTTTTTCTATCCGTTTGAAAAGCAAAAATAATAAATTTAGGTTTTTCCAGCTGACTAGTAATTCTATATTGACTTGTAATTCCCAGCTTCTAAAAGCTACATCCAAATCTCTATTACTATCCACATATTTTAGTAAACGTAATTTTTCAACATCTGACACAGCAACATGAGGAATTTTCCATGAAATTTTATTTATTTGAACCTTTGGTTTATCAGTTGCAGTTACTGGATTATTACATATTGCATTTATGTCGGAATTACTTCTAATTAAAACTAATTCTTGTCGTATATTTAATAACACTCGAGAAAAGTCCTCTGCGAACCCCAAAAGCATACTTAAAGGTATGCAAACATTGAAATATCCGTTTTGATTAATAATATTTGGATAGTCCAAATGTGACCAACCAGCATTCTCCAATCGTATACATTGATTATTTGTATAAGATGCATAACCTTTCGACGTGCTAGCTATACCTGGATTTCTAATCACGATCAACCACAATTCCACCCAATTCATAGCGAATTTCATCAAATAAAAATGCTAATCCATTATTTACAAATTTTAATGATTCACTAACAGTTTCCCCATCTTCTTTTAATAATCTCCCTTCAATATACAGATAACTTTGGGATGGTAATGTATATACATCTTGTGTTTGAATTGGAATACGAATTTCATCATTATTATTAAATGTTGTTGCTGCATAGGGTTGATGTGTATGATATTCAAAATTTATTATTGATTTATCAATATAAACACTTTCTCCAACTTTTAGGTTTGTAAAACTCATTTTCTAATTTAGTTATTTTTTCCTACACCTCTCTCTGTATGTTTGAATAGTTTAAAGCCTAGTAATTTTAAAAATTGTTTATTCTGCGTTGTTAAGACTTTAAGATGCTTATTAGCACTACACCTTGCTAAGTTAATATCATGACTTTTTATATCTGATAATTGTTGGTTAAAATTATATCTCACCACCATGTTCTAACCTATGCGGAGAGACGTTTTAAATGAAGTCTTACTGTTACAAGTTCCCCTCTGAAATTAATCAGTTTACCATCTTGATCAGTAATTTTAATAATAATTTCATTGATATGTCTTGTATTAATTGGTAGATAAATAACATTTAGGGGATTTTCAATAATTTTTGTTCCTGGTAATACAGTAGGATAAAAAACATGCAATATGTGTTTGTGATTGTTGTTATTGTAAGAATTATTTACTAAATTGCATTCAATATTTATAGAATTAATAGTAAAAATATTTACAGGTAAATCTGATTCATATTTTATATTTTTTAAAAGTTTTCTCGGTTTAAATCCTAGCAGTTTTCCAATATTATTAGGTTTATCAAAATCAATATCCTTATTTGATTTAATTTCACATTTTAATGTATTTCGGTTACCTCTAATATAGATAACTGTTCGATTTGATGTTTCTTTTTCATTATCTAGTAAATGTTTATCTATATATCTCTTAATATCACTAAGTTCATATGTACCTTCAGGTAATGTAATTTTTTTATTGTCATCATAGTAGAAAATATTGTTAGAGGAGTCAATATTTGGTATTGAATTATAACACACAAAATTTACCAAACCCAAAACGTAAGAATCTTGATCGTTCAATACTATAGGTGGATATATTTCAGAACTAAGAAGTGAAGAATTTTGGTGAAGTGTAAATGTGTATGACATTAATTGAAGATGTTAAGCGGTTACTGTCTACTAGTAAAATAATAAAAAGCAACATAACTTTACTTATTTATTTAGTTTATTTAATAGAAATTGTACACAAAGATGTCCACAATTATAAGATTTTTCTTAAGTATTTGATATTTATCATAGGTATAATAAATATTAACATTTCCATTTGATTTGAAATATTTTTCCACTTCCTTTGGTGGTCTAAGATTACCATAAGAATCAAAATAAATTATTTTATTTTTATATTTTTTATATGCCGTCCAATGTGTACCAGGAGAATGTGAGTCATCTAAATTTATTATACCAGTTTCTGAAACTTTACGAATTTTTTGTGGTAGTTTATCTTTCATAAATACTCCTCGAAAGTGTTGTACTTTAAATTTTTTATATATTTAATTATATCTACATTTGTTAATGCTTGTTTAGGAAGGTATAGTTTAATTTTCCTCATTGTTGGGGATAGTCACGTAGAGCTTCGGTGGAGTGTAAATATAATCCTAATACTTTTTTAAATGGTCTTAAATATAGACCCCTCCCTATAGCAAATGCTTCCATTGTTTTATTATGACGTTCCGACTCTACCAATTGTTTTCTAGCTTGATTTACTCGATTTATAGCTTCAGCAATTTTCGCAGCACCACCACCTAATGCACCTAAGGCACTTAAACCAGCAAATATTGGTATTAGCAGTAAAATACCACCACTCTTAGGTACAGGTATTATTCGTTTTTGTCCTTTTTTTACATTGGAACCAAATTTTTGAGTTGCTCTCTTTGCAATTAAAATAGCACTTTCTATAGTTTTAGGAGTATGTTGATTAATACTTCTCTTTGCTTCTTTAACAATTTTATTAAACGAAATAGACTTTTTCTTCATAATTTCTTTCTTTTTATTTTTTTAACATTTTTCTTTCTTTCGCGCACTTTCATTTTATTTTTATCTCCAAAGATGTTACCTACTCTAATATTTCAGAAAGACTATTGATTTTGTTTAATAAGAAACATTAAATTAATTTTTATGTTTTTTAGTAAAAGAATTGCTTACGTCATCATCGTCATCATGTTTGCGTTTTAAATTTAGCGTTCTAGATTCAGTTTGATCTATTGGTGATTGAAAATCTTCAATTTTTTGTTTTTTAAAATCAGAAAATATAATATCTGTATCCTTTTTACGTTTCATAGCTGTTGTTTTTAAAGGTAAATTTTCTAAAATTGAACTTTCCTCCATGTGCATATCATCATCCCCTTTAATTGGACTTGTTTTGTTTTTAATACGTTTGTTAATTACTTTTAACATTGCATGATTCATAATTTCACCTTCAGAACTTGAGCTTTGTTAATTTAGATTTACGAATTGAAGTTTGATTTATTTTATCCTTTTTGGTATACAGTTTTAAATTATCATTCATTATACTTTTGTATACGTTATTAACTGTTCTTCTTATTTTCTCAATCAATTTTAAATGCTTTTTTGTAAGATAATTATTTGAATAACCATACCTACTTTTACTTTTCCACGCATAATACCTGCAAAACCAAGTGATGCAATTTTCTCTCCTAAAGATGTATCAGATGCTCGAAACCGATTCATTGCCTTCGAAGCTAATTCTTTATCTGCTTTGTGACGTCTACTCAAATCTTTTTCTTGTGAATAAATTATGTCATGCTCCTTACAAGCTGCATCTAACTTATTTATAGGTAAATCACCACGTTGTAATCTCGTTTGAAGTTTTGTACCAGGACCACAATAATTATAACCAGGTATGTGTAGTTCGAAAGGTAGAGAATTAATAGCATTATTTATAAGTCCACTACCTAAATAATACTTCATATTTAATATATATTACCAAGTTATTACACCAATAAGTAGTACTAGAATAAATAAAACATAACATTGACTCTGTTTATATATATATATTTCATAATTAACTTTCTTATAATGAAAATTATACTGCAGAAAGTAACATTAAAAGTTGAAAATCATGATTGGGATGCTCTAGATAAAAAGAATAATAAAAAACATGGTTTACTATTCCCATCTACAATAAGGGGTATAATTGTCGGACCATCAAATTGTGGTAAAACGAATGTGATGATTACACTAATCGAACATCCAAATGGATTAAAATTTGAAAATATATACGTTTATTCTAAATCATTATATCAGCCAAAGTATGTTTATTTAAAAAAACTATTAAAACCGATAAAAGGACTTTAACTCATTTTGTAGTAATGAAAATGTAATACCTCCTAATGAAGCTAAGATTAATTCAATTTTCATTTTTGATGATGTAGCTTGTGATAAACAAAATGTAATGTGTGAGTATTTTAGTATGGGTCGACATAATAATATTGATAGCTTCTACTTATCACAAACATATGCACGAATACAAAAACATCTTATAAGAGATAACGCAAACGTAATTATTTTATTTAAACAAGATGACTTTAATTTAAAACATGTTTACAATGATCATGTCGGAACTGATATGTCATTTGACAGTTTTAAAAACATATGTACCCTTTGTTGGGGTGAACAATTTGGATTTTTAACGATTATAAAAGATAATTTTTTAAAAGATATAATATATTACAACAAATAAAAATAATATTCATAGCTAATCTGACAGTGAATGTAATTAGACCTATACACTTAATTAGAACAAAGAAAAAATGTTACGTAATAAGAAAATTAAGAAAAGAATTATAGCAAAAAGAAAAGATATTAGAAATAAATTAGATATATTAAAACATGGTGAAACTGTTCGAGAAAAGATGTTCTCACCTATAACTAAACATTTAAAGAATATTGAAAATAAAATATCATTGCAAAATAAACGTTCAAATACTTCCGATGTGGATGAAATACCTATTAAAGAAGAAACTATTAGTGGCAATAATGGTTATGATGAAGAATTAAATAGTAGTAGAAATGAAACAACAAATACTGAATCTACCGAAAACTTAACACCTGTAAAACAAATATTAAGTACAAGTAAAACTTCCACACCTATAGATGATCATGATGGCGAGTATGATGACGATGAGGATGATGACGAAGATGGTGATTTAAAAAAGAGTTATCATTCATTACCTAAAAAATATATAAAAGACATACAAAATAAGGAAAAAAATAATGAATTTGATCATAAATATGGTATTAGAGATGATTCAAAAAAGAATAAATTTTATATTGGTAATTCATCAGTCACTATAACACCTTATGGAGATTTCATTATTCAAAGAAAAAGGTATAAAGGAACTCGAGGACTCTATGAATTATTATTTAAAAGAGAACCTCGTGGTTACAGTGATGCTGATAAGGAAATCTATCGTGAAATTGTTTTAAAAACAAACGCAAATAGGCGACATTATCAAGCTAATAAACAAATTGATGGTAATAAATTAAAAAAGTATAAAAGAATTTTAGCACCGCTAACATCTAAAAAGAAAAAAAGGTGGAATTTTAATGCAATTAAATAATAAAAATATTGATTATGTACACTGGGATGATCCAAACGAATTAGTTGAAAGATTAAAATTACTATTACGTTCTTCAGAAGCTGGAAATACAGGTGTAATTAACGAAATAAATTCAATTGTTGGAGAACTGCGAGAGGCTAAACTAATAAAATGATTGATTTGAAACGACAATTTGTTGAGGAGATTCATAAACCTGTTAGAATTAACTTTAAAAGGCGACGAGTTATTATCAAATCTTTAAATGATTTACATCAGGCGGATTTGGTTGATATGATAGCTTATGCTAAAGAAAACAATGGTTATCAATATATTCTAGTAGTAATAAACTGTTTTTGTAAATACGTATGGGCATACCCATAAAAAAATAAATCTGCCAAAGAGGTCAGTCAGACCATGGAAAAAATTTTAAAAATTAAAACTCCAAATCATTTGCAAACAGATCAAGGAAAAGAGTTTTTTAATAATTAATTTGGAAAATTAATGAAAAAATATCATATTAACCATTATAATACTTTCAGTGAGAAAAAGGCATCAATCGTAGAACGTGTTAATAGAACTTTAAAAAATATAATGTGGAAGGAATTTAATTACAGAGGACATTATAGATGGAGCAATTTTTTACAAGATATTGTTAAACAATACAATCATTCTAAACATAGAACAATAGGAATGAAACCTGTAGACGTTAACAAAAATAATGAAAAACTGTTACTGAAAACTGTTTACAGTAATATGAAATTATCCACGCTAAATAATAAATTCAAAGTAGGAGATTTTGTTAGAATATCCAAAATTAGAAGAGTTTTCGCTAAAAAATATTTACCTAATTGGAGTACGGAGATCTTTAAAATAAAGAATGTAAAACTTACAAATCCCATTACATATATTTTAGAAGATTTTGAAAATAAAGAAATTAGTGGTGGTTTCTACGAATATCAGTTACAAAAAATAAAATATCCAGACATATATTTAGTTGAAAAAATATTGAAGAGAAAAAATGATAAATTGTTTGTAAAATGGTTGGGTTTTGATGACACACATAATTCTTGGATTTATAAACAAAACTTAATATAAATAACAAACTGATATCAATTAATAATTTAATTCAAACAACATACACAAAGAAAAAACAAAAACGAAAAAATATATTTTGCTAATTCGTCTGCCTTGTTATATTGCAACATTTTCGATAACAAACTTAAAATTACCAAATATAAAGATAAATTTAAAATTATCAAATAAAGGTTAAAGGTGAAAAAAATATATTTTGCTAATTCGTTTGAAACAACATACACAAAGAAAATATAAAAACGAAAGGATATTAATAATCCAACTTTGTGTAACAACTAACAGTCTAAACATATAACGCAAGCGAAGTATATTTCAAATATAATAGATATGAAGAGGCATAATAGAACTTTTAAAATTCCAACACCTCTTGTTTATGAATGGTTTAATTCTAATGATGAAAAAACATCATATAAACAGTGGTTGGGATGTACTCATAGTGAAGCTGAGTATTATCCGCTTATAGATAAAACTTGTATGGTATGTGGTAAATGTAGTTTTAGTGAACGAATAATTACTAATAGTCGTCAAATTCTCTATGAAACAAAAATTAAATTAAACAATTGTCAGACTTGTCTTCAAATGCGACCTCACAAATATCAATTTACTAACAGTCATGAAAAGTGTGGTGCTGAAAAATTTCTCCACGAAAAATACAATGAAGATGGTGTTGTAGATAGATGTAAAGTATTAGATACACTACGTATGAAAAAATCATTCGACCATTGAAAGCAACAAATACAGACATGAGTGTTAAGTGTTGTGATTGTGAATTATACTTTTGTTTTTGTAAAAAGTCAATAAATTATCATCTTAGTTTAAAGTCAAATAACAAAAGCAAAGAGAAGACATGTGAACAAAATTTATTCAACTACAACCAACACAAAAAATATTAAATCTGCTGATTTAAAGTGTACTGAAAAATTACCAAACAGTCCATTTATATAAACTTTCGTAATAATTTAAGTAAAACTTGAATATATATATATAGTTATTAGATTGTTATTTCTAATAGGTTTTAAATAAAATAGAAAATAATAAATGTACAATTTTAATTAAGTAAAAACTTGAATATACATGTATAGTTATTAGATTGTTATTTCTAATAGGTTTTAAATAAAATAGAAAATAATAAATGTACAATTGTAAATATTGAATAAGTATTTCATATATCTGAATTAGTCTTTAACTTTTAATTGGAATAAATGTATATAGTTATTACTTGAATATAATAAAAATATCAATCAAGTTGCTTATCTTTTAATTATCTGGAACCCTTACCCTGACTAAACATACCTGGACAAATACAGGTGAGTCTGGGCCAGACATATCTGCACAAAGCCTGGCCACCCCTAGGCCAAAAATACATTTAACCACCCAAGTGCAGTCTAGCCTAAAACTACACGTACCCACCCTAGTGCAGTCTAGCGCAAACATACACCTGCCCATTGCTACAACATTGCAGAGTTTGCGTCAATGACCTTTGACCTAGAGCTTCACCCAAAGAGACACCGTACTGTTAAAGTCTCAAAGCCGGAAACATTGGCAGTGACGTCAATGGCAGACAAAAAAAAATGACACGTGGAGATTACAGCGGGCCAGCGATAACATTTGATCTTGTTTACGTCAATGACCTCTGACCGCTAACTTCACCCTAAAGAGGCACCGTGCTGTTAAACTTTCAAGGCCAAACTGTCATAGAACCCCTGTAGCTTACCTACTAACAATGTATAAAACTCCGTAATCTAGACGATTTATCGGAAGGAAAACCAAGAGATTCCTGATCTATTCCTATCCAATTCGAGTCCCAGAGCACCGTTGAACATCTCGTTTATACCACAGGAAGACAAATAAATACCTAATGAAAATTTATATTTTATTTCCAAAAATACGAACATAACCCAACTTTACATTTTATACAATTTAATTTATATTTAACTTAGAAAGATCAATTTTATAATCTTACCTTGTTAATGAATGGTCGTTCCTATAATTTAGCACTAAAACCAAGCGCAGAATATATCACAATTTACTTGATTTATTGTAAAACTCATTTACATGTAGATTCTACGTCTGTTTAATATTACATAACGTTTATGTATGTGTTCTGCGAATAGTAAGAACTTGCATATATGACGTCATATATGCGATACTGTGTAGTTTCAACTCGTTTTATAGGGCAAACTAAGCAAAGATTAAAAAATAGATTAACAACTACACAGTATCGCATATATGACGTCATATATGCGATACTGTGTAGTTGCAACTCGTTTTATAGGACAAACTAAGCAAAGATTAAAAAATAGATTGACACAACACGACAGCGACAGTAGAGTTAAACCACAGACATGCGCACTGGCAAGCCATATAGCGTCGACACACCACCAACCGAGATACAAGGATGTCAGAATCATCTTCAAAGACCCAAACTACACAAGACGGCTTTTCCTAGAAACTCTAACAATTAAGAGCGTGGAACATAATCTAAATACTAAAGCCGACCCCCTCAGTTTCAGCAATATCTACATACCACAACTACAACATATAACACCGGGTATACAGAACAAGTTCACTTAATAATATTATAAAATGTGAGAGAGTGTAGTTTTCCTGTGGTGCGTGAGGTTTTGCCTTTTTCACGTGGCGTTATTATCCCATTCCATATTATTACCAAATGATCCATAATTCTTATGATTAAAACATTACATTTTTATAAACTATACATGAACACGAAATTGTATATTCATTTTAAAATATATTAGGATAAGTATTTTTGTGAAGTTACTATGTCTACATAATTAGTTTTTAGGAAACAAGCAAGAACTTGGGATATTGGCATCCCCGTACTTGTACACACAAATTTTGAAAATATTTTATTTTCTTTAGACAAACCAGAAAGGCCAACCAATATCTCAATTACAAGTTTCACATACTATAGATTAGCCATATTTTTAATAACAAAAACAAATTGTTACAAGCAACAATTTCTTTTAGTTTGTGAGGAAAATAAGCTGGTACAGCCTTCAGTATACTATTTACGTTAATATAAACAATTTTCGATAAATTACAAGTTCTAATTTAAATTAATATCTTATAATTCTTAGACATTGTCAGATCGCGCCATCTATTTAGGAACGACATAAGTAGGGTTATCTATTATGTAGTTATTTACAATTTTAAATGTCAATTTATTTTCTAACTAATTGTTTTATTATTTAGGATATTTAACTACCTTCAATTTGTTTAAATTTACTTTTAACTAGAAGTTCAAACCAACATTTCAAATTGGCCACCCCTTTCTCTTTTCGGCGGTTTTTTTTTTCAGGTAGTCAACGCGTTCAAAAAAACGGAAGATCGCTTCGTTTAGGTAACGGAGAATATCAACAACGAAAAAAAGCGAAGCGTCGCTTTTTAAAAATAATTATAAGATATCAAGATTTATAAGGCGATTTTTAAGTTATAATTCGTATTAAAAAGCTGAAATATAAAGAATTATATTATAAAAATATCTATACTACTTTGGAGTTACAAATTACCTATGTTTGCTAAATGCTTATTCAAGAAATTTGAACATTCACTACGGACAAGTATCGAGCCAGCATCTAATTATATTAAACCTTCTAATCCTTAATTTTATTTCATTATATTAAAGCCATCCAGTTAACTGTGCTCTACAACCAATCTCCTGCCATTTTACCGGAAGATTATATCCTGTATCCAGTCCGAGTACCTTCCCGATGCAACCTAATCCCAAAGCCTGCATATCTTCTGTTTCAAGTTAATTAGTGCTCATAGTCAAGGTAGAATTTACCCTATAAATAAAGGATTATTTGTGTATTATTATTTTTAATCGTAGTTAGAGCAGCTTCACTGTGCTAAATATCACCTATTTTGATTATTTTAATAATAGTTTAACCGAGCTCGCATATTTCATAAACGTATTGGTCGATAATTAAGACGAACCTACCTCATTTTCCCTGAGATTACGTTATTATTGTTATAGAGAACAGATTCCATTTTGAGGTTAAACCATATCGATTTGCATTGATTTTCAATATAAATCCTTCCAATCCACCTTAAAGGCATTTTTATAAAATTGACATATTGTTTGTAGCTTATGTATATCAATTACTTACCTTGTTCGTGTTTTAATTATATAATCATACTGAAAGAGCTTATCACCCATTTTAAAACTAATTGTTGTTGTCAGTATATTATAGGTACATATGCACTCAAGTATGTAAAAGGGGGGGGGATTCAAATTGTTATGCTTTAATATTGTTCATATTTCTAAAGATTTAATACATTAAAGAGAGTTTAATCTGTTAAAAGTGGTTTTTCTTTCATTTTACATTATAGGCACACGAACGTGTTGGAAATATAATACAGTTCAGTGAGAGCGAGGTTGCTTTCACAATATATATATATATATATATATATATATATATATATATATATATATTGATATAATGCGGAAGGGCTGAATATTAATGAATGAAAAATAAAAAGGAAATGACAGAAAAACTAGCTCAGAAATGAAAATAAAGAACTTAATAAAATAATAAGCAGAAACTTCTTAATCTCAGAGTCAAAAGCGAGTTCCGAATACACAGACAGCAACACAGTAATACATACAAGTTTTAAATGTATACGTATGTAACCTTCTATAATGCTAGATACATTGGGTTGCCTACACCAAAATAGTGAATTTTATAATAAAAATGAATGGGTCGTGTCAAAATCTGGTGATTAAACAAAATAAGAATTACAATATACTGATAATAATATGCAGAAGTATATTATTATTGAAATAACGTGAGTAATTTAATTTTATAATATGAGATCGCAAGAAATGTTATATCTTTAATTTGAATACAGGAATAAATTTTCTTAAGAATACCAGATGCTTATGACCGATATGGTAATATCTAATACAACGTGTTCTCTGGATGTAGTATACTCTGAGGAATCTCCAAAGGTACAGCTAGGTAGGCTTCAAAATATTTGGCACAATCGTCTGGTAGTTTTACTTATCTCAAATCCGCATACGTTTCTATTATACGTAGAAAACTGCTAGGTTATGTACAAAGATGATATCCTGCTGAGGTGTTCTTATTTTGAAAATAATCAAAGGATAAGGTCCAGAATCTTCTAATTGAGCGCTGCTTAAACGTAAACTAAGTTAGACATGATGGAAAGCTCTATAATAATGGTTATAAAGTTTTCTAGAACTTCCACAAACGAAGATAAACTTCTTTCCAGGTAAATATATTATGCGATTATAAATAAACCACTTTCCCGAGTATTATAAATGACCATAAGCAATTTATATAATATATTAAAAGAGGAATTTATAAAATATCACTTTTCTTTTAAAAACTGCATGCAAAAATCTTCAAATCAATAATATTGTTTTTTATCGTCTTGACTACATAAGAAATTTTTTAGAAAACATAAATCAAATTTTCTTAGAAAATTTATACAATGAATTTGAAAATTATATAAAAGATAATTTTGTCAGAATGGAAAGAAATAGTTTTAAATGTTTCATATCTGTATTTCTTAAATATTACAGAGAAGAAAATATCTCTGACAGTCTATTAATGTGATAAAAAAAACCAACTCACGTAATTCCAATTGCACATTTTAAATGTGATATTATCAAAAGTCATAATAAATAACAAAGTTTACAGTAATTTGAACATACATGAAATAATCATAGTCAGTTTAAGAAATCTAAAATTCTCGCGAACATAAGTAAGATGAATTTAATTAAAGAGCGAAATATAAAGATTGACTGAATATAGCATATCATATTAATCGGTAACATGATTTTTAAAACCAATTATCATTTTACATCTTCAAAATACAAAATTCTATCTATAAAGTAATGTTTCACAAATCTGAATATTCCAGATATAACATTCTTGGTACTGATATCTAATTAGAAGAAGAATTCATTTAAGAAGAGAACAGACCCACATCAATATATATATATATATATATAATATTTTCGTGACCTTGGTATGATATGGTAAATTCAATCAGTTGGCGATTAAAGGTCTGGCTTTACTTCAAAGTATATATATTTAAAACAACCCTACATGTTTCGGCAATGATGCCTTTATCAAGGATATAAAATATAAATGACAGTATACAAATGTCAAATAATTGAGTTGCTATGGATAAAATTATTCAAAGATATATTCCAATTGAATAATAATAAATCACGCCTTAGTATTCCAAAAACAGATAGCAAGGTGTGAACATATGTGTTGTCCGCTGCTAGCAGCTTGTGTCTCTTTCTGGGTATGAACTGTGTGTTGGTTGCTGCTGCGTCTCTCTCTGGGTGTGTGGTTTTGTGTTTGTGTGAGCGCGTAAGTGAAAGGTTTTGAAGGTTGGCGCGCTCGTGCGTGTATTTAGTGACCGGTCGCTTAAATTTATGCGACCGGTCACTAAACACAACACTAAATACTAAACACACGCAACTGATTGAATTTACCATATATATATATATATATATATATATATATATATATATATATATATATATATATATATATATATATATATATATATATACCGAGTGTCACACAAAAAACGTCCCAAGCTGTAACTCCGTTATTTACATTCCAATTTTCATGAACAGCTACCAAATAAAATGGTTTGAAGAATACTATGTTTGAGGCTACGTTTACTATTTTCCAGTGCCACCTTAAATTTCTATTTTGTCAACTTCTTTTTTCAAATTTCTCGGTATAATTTTTGGTATAATTGGATAGAGATTTTTTCCTGAATCCATTGATGTGCAATACATCAATTTTAGTTAAATTTAGAAGAAACAAAATTATTAAATCACTGTTCGTATATGCTCTTAGTCACTTGTGTTATACTGTAGTGTGTGATGGAAAAATAACGTATTATGTATATGTAACTGTCATCTTTTCTTTACTAAGCAAGCATATTTTGACATTTTTGAAATAAATAATGAATTTTAATAAACTTATTGACATGCTACATGTTTATTTTGAATGTAACAAAAACTCTAATCAGGCGTTGCAATGTTGATGAAACCGGTCTGCTATGGAAATGTTTGCCAACGTCTACCCTGGCAGGCGGAGACGAAAAATGCGCTAAGGGGTTTAAAAAAAATAAAGACAGACTGACTGTTATGCTTTGTGCGAACGCCGCTGGTGACCACCAGATAACGCCGTTCGTAATTGGGAAATATAAAAAGCCTAGAGCTCTTAAAGGTGTTTTAAACCTGCCACTTCATTACGACGCCCAAAGAAATGCATGGATGAATAGTGAGTTGTTTAAGGACTGGTTTGTCCACCATTTCGTTCCTGAAGTCAAGGAGAACTTTAAAAAACGTGGAATGCCAGAAGATAGCAGAGCTCTTTTGTTGTTGGATAACTGCACCGCTCATCTTCCAGCTCTTGAATTAATTTCCGGTAATATCAAAGTCGAGTTTTTGCCACTTAACGTCACTGCCTTGATTCAACCAATGGATCGAGGTGTTATTCAAAACTTGAAGTGTCACTATAGAGGTTCGTTTGTACGAAATCTCTTAAACTCTGACTGTGACGTGAAAGATTTCCAAAAACAATTTAATATAAAAGATGCGATTTATGCAATCGCATTGTCATGGATACAAGTCAAGAAAGTGACCCTACAACGGTGTTGGCGCAAGCTTTGGCCGATGGACGAGGAGCCAGAAGAAGATTTAAATATTACAAACAATTCTGATGGTGAAAATGCTGTGCTAGATTTATTACATGAGGCACAAAACAACCCTTTCGTCGATGTGCCCGTGGGGGAGATTCAAGAATGGATTGAAATAGACAAAGATGTGCCAGTGATTGAAGAACTTAGTGACGAACAAATTATAGAAAGTGTTTTGAATCCACAAGAAATTCCAGTTTTAGACGTGGAATCTGAGGATGAAGAAGGAACCACTCAAAATGCAGCTAAGATTTCGTGGAAAAAGGCGACCGATGCATTAAATACATTCATAGCATTCGCCGAGTCTAATAAAAGTTTCAACTCCACAGAATTTATTAATTTGTGTGTTATCCGAAATGACTTTTTGAAAAACCAATCACGGAAGCAACTTGATATTAGAGACTTTTTCAAGAAGTAAATACACATTTATATATGTAAGTACAGAATATTGTTCATTATGTAAGGTTATCCAATAAATGTTTGTTATTTTGTATGTACTCCGTGGTTTTCCGTAACCTGCATTTTCTTATTTATATTGTCATAGTCTGTATAGGTCTATTATGTACCGTCCATTATCACGTAAGTACGTAGAATGTGTTTAGTAAATATGTATAAGTGTCTTATTAAATTAATAACAAAGCTCCATTGCATATTCTCATTAAAATCTCAACTCGCTCGATTAACCGGCAAAATCAATTATCCGACATGGCCGTCGTCCCAAATGTGCCGGTTAAAAGAGCTGTACTGTACTTTTCATTGCTTTTGGCACACTTTCACGCGATTTTTTAAAAAAAATTTCATCTGTTGCAGTCAATATCCAAATTGCTTAATTTATAAAAAAAATGTTTAATGGTGGGAATTTGTTTTACAAATTGAAAATGTCGATGTTATGTCGCAATGTGTGGTAAAGCATTTAAACACGACAATAATTGTATACTTTTGCGTATTTTATATATTCCTGATATGGAATATTTGCCGCCTAAAACAAATGACTCAATGATTACGTGCGTATGTATGTGAAATATTTAATATAAAACGTTGATGAAGGAGTTTGTAAAGCAAATAATATTACGATACCGTCGATTTTAAATCTCGTAGAATTGACCGTTATTAAAAATAATATGTAAGCCGTTATTTATCTATCCTTATTGAATCTATACGACGAAACTTTATTCGCTATCGTTAATTAAACTGCTGATTCGATATAATACATGTATCGGCGTCCATATGTAAAAAGTTATTCAAATTTTCAGTTAGACATAGGCGATCGCATGAGTTACATTGAACTAATATAATTTATTACATATACCTAGGTATAATATCTATATGTAATAAACCTAAGGTGTAAATATCTCATATAAGTGCTGATATTTGTATTTAAGCGTATACTTGCGCACAAATAATTTTACGTCTTACGCAAAAGTTGTGTTTTATGTGTATGGTTACACATACACAATTACCGAGTTTAATTTTGACATAGTGCTACATCACTTTCAGGGGTAAGTATGTATAGTTTACGATAATTTTGGTATTATTAGTGACAAATTAACTCCTATATAAAAATGCCCATTTGATAGTGACATTTTTGTCACGTTGACAGCGATAAAAAGCTATCACCGATAAAAATGCTTCTTCTTCAAAATTGAATTACATATCTAGTAGCCCTGCATCACTTAATTTATTTTGGCAGCTGACAGGTAATAACTATTAAGTATCGTTGAACGTAAAATGTATGAGTCGGTTTGGGGAAATTTCAACAACTATCAAAAGATCAATACCGCGATACACAAGAAGTACAAGATTGTCAATATGGAGACAATTTAAAAAATTTTATTCATGTCGTTAATTTATCTTGCCAAAAAACACTCGAGCTTTTCTTTCACGGATAAATTTCTTTTTAACTCAAAATTTTTCCAATCAGTAATTTTGCCCGAAAAACTTACATTAGACAAAATCGCTCGACCTTTCGGTCTCGCGATTTTTTAATGTAAGTTTTTCTCGGAAAATTACTGATTGGCAAAATAATTTCGTTACAAAAAGAGAAATTTATCCGATAAAAAAAAAGCTCTTGTGTTTTTACTTATGATAAATTAACTCCTATATAAAAATGTCCATTTGATGATGACATTTTTGTCACTTTGACAGCGATAAAAAGCCACATAGCTTTTATCACCGATGAAAATGCTTCTTCCTCAAAAATGGATTACATATCTAGTAGCCCTGCATCACTTAATTTATTTTGGCAGCTGTCAGTTATAATTATTAAGTATCGTTGAACGTAAAATGTATGAGTCGGTTTGGGGAAACTTCAACAAATATCAAAAGATCAATACCGCAATCCACAAGAAATACAAGATCGTCAATATGGAGACAATCTAAAGAGTTTTATTCATGTCGTTAATTTATCTTGCCAAAAAGCACTCGAGCTTTTCTTTCACGGATAAATTTCTTTTTAACTCAAAATTTTTCCAATCAGTAATTTTGCTCGAAAAACTTACATTAGACAAAATCGCTCGACCTTTCGGTCTCGCGATTTTTTCATGTAAGTTTTTCTCGTCAAATTACTGATTGGCAAAATAATTTCATTACAAAGAGAAATTTATCCGATAAAAAAAAAGCTCTTGTGTTTTTACTTATGATAAATTGGAAAATCAACTGTTTGTCCCACTTTCTTAAAGTTTTGTATAAAGTACGAATGTATTTTTATGTGGTAAAATTATTTATGAAATGCTTATATAGATATCAGATAGATTTTTATTCGTTTTGTTTATACCAGATGTTAATATACAACATTCATATAGACATTATTGAATTCTAGAGCATATAAAAACAATAATAGTAGTTCACGTTGCAACATAATACAAGGGAAAAAGATAACGTTATAACAATTGCTTAGTAAGCTGACAAAATAAACTTTAACAAATAAAATATTTCGTATAAGTACAGTAACCTCATAAGATGTCACACATCCCGAAAACTGTTTATAAATTGGAAAAGTAACTCCATAGAATCAGATGTCGTGATTTAATTCATTAATTTAAAAGAATGAATTATTGAAATACGAGGGAAGATCAGTAAGTACCCGTGTGTGAAGACGGGTGGCGCTGCTGAGGGAAGTTGGCATTACCGTCGTGTACTACCATCTGTCAGACAACACCCTAATAAATTTCAGACTGATTCATAGGTTAGTTTTTATTTGGCAGCCAGTTGTATCACACGTGTTTCGTGTTTCTCGATAAAATGGAAAAAGAGCAATATCGATCCGTAATTCGCTTTTTATTTTTTGATGGAAAAACATGCGAAGAAATAAAAGCGAAGTTAGATGCTGTCTATGGGGACCCTTCACCATCTATGACAACCGTAAGATATTGGTTCAACGAATTTAAACGTGGTCGTACATCTGTTTTTGATGAGGAGCACCCAGGCCGCCCGGCAGACGTGGTTACCGAGGAAATCGTTGAAAAGGTCCACGACGTGATTCTCGCTGATCGCCGAACGAAAGTGCGCGAAGTAGCAGAGGCCGTAGGCGTGTCGTACGGAACGGCAATTAATATTTTACATGATAAGTTATCGGTGAGAAAGGTGTCGGCCCGATGGGTGCCGCGATTGCTTACGGTGGACAACAAGCGGATACGGTTGTCAATGTCGAAGCAGTATTTGGACCTCTTTAAGAGAAATTCGCAGGAGTTTTTGCGTCGAGTCGTCACCGTTGATGAAACCTGGATCCATTATTATACGCCAGAGTCCAAGCGACAGTCAAAACAATGGATTTTTCCGAGTGAATCTGCTCCGAAGAAGGCAAAGACGGTCCCATCGGCCGGAAAGGTCATGGCCACGACTTTTTGGGATTCCAACGGAATAATCCTCATGGACTTTTTGCAGAAAGGAAGAACGGTCACGGGGCGTACTACAGTGAATTATTGGACCGATTCGATATAAAATTGAAGGAGACACGCCCCCATTTGGCTAAGAAAAAAGTGCTGTTTCACAACGATAATGCACCAGCACATTCATCCAGAATTGTCGCGGCAAAGTTGCATGAACTGCACTACGAATAGCTGCCGCACCCACCGTACTCGCCTGACTTGGCTCCCTGCGACTTCTTTCTGTTCCCCAACATGAATACGTGGCTCGGGGGAAAAAGATTCAGCTCAAACGAGGAGGTTATCGTCGAGATAGAAGCGTATTTTGCAGAGTTTGACAAATCGCATTTTTTGGAGGGGTTAAAGAAATGGCAGAAACGTTGGGAAAAGTGTATTGTACTAAAAGGTGATTACGTTGAAAAATAAATAAAAAATTTGTGAAAAACTTGCGTCTTCTTTCCTAACACGGGTATTTATTGATCCACCCTCGTATATGCTTTTTCTTTGATTGATATAGACATGCACCATGACTAGAGGAGCCAGTTTCATTAGTCACTCGTATATATAGAATCATTGAGTGTATTGAAATTTTCAAACATAATCTTTCTGTAATTAAATATTTTATATAAAATTGTTATTCTATTTTGTTTAACAATACATTCCACATTACATTATATCTCAGATAAGTATTTCTTAAGTTATTTATATATGCGAATATATATTGTAGAACGAGACAATTTAATTACATAATAATAAACGTATTCTACAAGATACATTTGATTGAAGTTTAAGTGAAGCTACAAATTTTCTCGGCTACTATTTATATTTTGAGAACTATACAAAAATATTTACAACCTACAACATATGTTTAAAATTCATATAATATTGAAATTTATAATATGTTTACCTCTTGGTATTTCTAAAGTTAATTAACATATTTTTACTATATATTCACGCTTCAGAACCAAGTAAGTAATTACAAATGATGTCAAACATTTATAAATTCAAGAATTGCTTATCATGTTCTTTCATCTACATCTCATGTACATACGACATCTAGACAAGCGAAATTATGGCAATCGTGTTAGATATTTTTTGAATTGTTGAGAAAAAGTAGTAATTTTCACCTCTTCATCATAATATCCCTAACCAAAACTCTAGTTAATTCAATACAAGCTATCATTTTTCGTAAGATACACTTAGTTTACTACTTTCTATTGCGTAAAATATCAAAGTCTGTAAATATCGATTTAATATCAGTTATGGAAATGAGCCATTACTATTTGGTTTTTCTCTCTATGATGAGATACGTAATTATTTCAGGTATTGCTGTGATAGGATACATAAAAACCAACATAATCAAATTAAGTGCTCATCACCTGAAACTAGATGGTAACTAATTATACTTTTATGTTGTCCTATCCAGATGCAGGCTGTATATTAATATCTTACTTTTATATATTTTATCTTTTAATTGAAAAATAGATATCGTGCAAAATTTTTTGTTTACTTAATTTGCCACTATTTTCTAATGGCACCTGCGCGTGCTGCCCCAAATAATAATTGTCAATATGCATAAATATACACTTTGTGCGGGAAAATGTCAATTATCATTAAATAGGTAGTGTACTTACGCGTATGTTTCAATATATTATTCTTTCGATTGTTATAGGTAATGTGTCACACAAGAGCAATGATGCCTGCTGCGCTAGATCGTACTCTACTTATGAAAAGAACAGCATTTCGTTTGCTGATAATGAAGAACAGTCATTTATTGAATGCGAATTAGTACGCGCAAACAAAGAGTCTCTACACGTTGAAGAAGAATCAGTTTTGTCTCAGCAAAAGTCGTCACCATTTATTTTAGATGATACAGTTTTTGACAACAATGAACATAATTACTTGCCGCCGGCAGGACCAATCCTTGAAAATGCTGCAAATAATGATAATGATAACGATAATATGACAGTACTTCCAAATACTGATTTTAATCCTTGTAAAACGTGTAATACTCCGGCTAATGCACTGCATGTCGAAAGCCTATCCAAGAAAAGAAAGAGACTATTTTGCGTTTATTGTAAAACAATACAGTCAAATTTGTCTCGTCATTTTGAACGACGACATAAAGATGAAGATTTGGTACATTCGTTGCTGGAACTGGAAAAAGGTAACTTACACATTACTATTATTACTGTTACTATTATTATTATCATCTTCTTTTTCTGAACTTGAATGTGTCAGAAATTAGCCGACTGGTGATTATAACGATATCCAGAAATCACCAAAAATTTTAGAATATATTTGAAAGCTTGATAATGACCAATTACAACAAAAATTTTACACATCTAAATTCAAATAATATTTATTTACCCAAGTCTGGGTACTAGGCAATATATTAAAATACATATATTGGCTAGTGTTTCTATATCTTAATTCCATGCAAAGTTTACGTCACATTTGTTTACTATTTCTTCCTTTCGTTTACAGGAAGTGCTGCTAGAAGAAATATATATCACTGTTTACGTTCCATGGGTTCACATGCATTTAATACAGATTCTGTGTATAACGATGGCACATTATTGGTTACGCGAAGATCTAGATATCCTACATCTGCAACCGACTTTTTGCGTTGCTCTAAATGCGGAGCATTTTATAGAAAAAGAAATTTATATAAGCACAGTAGAATTTGTTGCGTTCAGTCGTATCCTTCTAGTATATACAATGCCCGAAAAGCTTCCGGAAGATATCATCCTGAAGCAAACAATGCTTTGGTGCAGCACATTTTTTCTTCTCTCCTAGACGACAAAATCACCGGAATTCTAAAATTTGATAAGCTAATAGTGTCTTTTGGTAATACGTTAACTTTAAAGTATCGATAGCCTCATTTATGTTACCATATTCGGCAAATTCTTCGAACAATTACACGTTTCTTCATTACAATTAAAACTTTAGATTCGTCTTTTCAACAACTCTCTGATGTTTTCAAACCACAGTATTACAATCTTGTTCTGCAGTCTGTAAACATTCTCGCTAAATTTGATCCGCAAACCGGTTGCTACATGGTTCCATCGGTTGCCACCAGGCTAGGAACATATATAAAAAAATGTTGTGATTTGTACAAGGTGAGGCATAATAACGAGCGATTTTAAAAAGCGCGCGAATTAAGCTGCATCGGAGGGACGTGGAGGGGATAGTGTCGGTTACGTTCGGCGCGAAATAGCATTTAGTCACAATAGAACGTTGGACCCAACAGCATCGTGCGTACGCTGTGAAAGCATTTTATCAAAACGGTAGTTCGTACCAGCTAGCACGTCGTACATTTCGCAACCACTTCAACATTAATCGAAATCGGCCAGTGCCATCTGCCTGTGCGATTAAAAAGTGGGTTGAGAACTTTGAAGAGACGTCGTCAACGAAGAAAACTGGGAGACCAATATCTGTGCGCACACCTGAAAACATTGAACGTGTAAGAGTCGCCATTGACGAAAGCCCTCGTCGCTCAGCTCGCCGACACAGCGTTACACTTGGGATTTCAAACAGAACAGTAAGAAGAATTTTACACAAAGATTTGCACTTTCATCCTTACAAGATCCAAATGGTTCAGGCTCTTAAGGAAACAGATTATGTGAGCCGACGCCGGTTCAGCTTAGAATTTTTGGACTTGATTAATCGAGACGAGGACATTGTAAACCGTTTGTGGATGAGTGATGAAGCGCACTTCCATCTCTCCGCTTACGCGAACAAGCAGAACTTTCGATTTTGGAGTGACGTTAATCCTAGAGAACTGCATCAGCAACCATTGCACTCCGCAAAAGTTACTGTGTGGTGCGCCATCTCTTCATAAGGGATAATAGAGCCATACTTTTTTGAAGATGGCCTTGGCAATGCTGTAACAGTGACTTCGCAGAGATACGCAGAAATGTTGGAAAACTTTTTTACTCCTCAACTTGCACACTACTATGTGAACGATGAGACGTTTTTCCAGCAGGACGGAGCAACATCCCACACTGCTCGAGTAAGCATCAGGGATGGGCGTTTACGCGTCGACTTTAATAGATTACATCTACGCGTCGACAATGCGTAGACAATAAATGTACACGTCGACAATGTAGACAATGTAGACTATCTCAAGTAAATAAAAATTGTGAGGTTATATTTTAATGTTTGTTCTGCTCCTAAGCGAGGATACTCATTTTTGGCGCTAGGTTTTGTGTTATAACAACATGGGTGGACGCAAACGAAATAATAATTTTGTAAAATTAGAATTTGAATTAATTAAAGTGGGCGGAAGATATGCCGCCAAGTGCCTTGTTTGTACAAACACTTTAAAAAACACAGCTGCAAATAGGTTACAATCTCATAGGTGAGTAGTAAGTAGTGAGTACCTAATTGTTAAAATTCTTTCAATGGAGACTGTGGTTAAATAAAAATTTAAAAAAATACAATAAACCGGATAAATCAAATGTCGCAAATCACGCTTTGAGCACACTGCACAATGTACCGATTACAGGTTTGAAGTTGATAAAAGGAATTAATAAACCCCACGAACTTGATGCTTATGAAAGTATATTTATCGCGAAAAATAAACATACCTCCTTGAATAGCGATAAATCTCCAATACCGTTCAGCTGTCTATTCACATTTTTATTACCATAAGTGTGTGGGGGGGGGTAACAGCAGAAATATAGACATGTGGGAATCCATACACGTGTAATAATGCAAAAATTACCTCCTTAACAATGGTTTGCTGAATGAAGCACTTGGTGTGTTTGTTTCACAAAATGTAAAATGTTTCGCGTTTTGTGGAACAAATGTAGCGGGTGTTTTGTTTAGTAGATTATTAATCATGTTTCACCTAGAGCCAACCGTGAATTCTATACATTATATTAAAGTGCTTAACTCCTTAACAATGACATGTCACCTATTTATAATTAACTTTTAAATTATATACCTACAATATCTAATAATTCATAGATCCTTTTCACGTTAATTGATTCTTATTTAATATAACACAACACAGTCAGATGTCTTTTTTTCACATGCAACGGCCCTTCCCAATTTTGTCTTTCTCAGAATTTCAATAGAGTTCGGTTTTTACAATATACGACCATACTTTTTAACCATTTGCAATGGAAAATTTTTTACACCCCTACCCAAAATAGACATTTTTACTATACATGTACTCGAAATAATACGTTTAAATAATAACTACTGATGTGTGCAATGCACATGAAATATACATATAGTTAAATATACTAGTGTTTTGTGAAAATATAAGGTGTTTCATTTAAGTGTAATAGTGGGTCATCGTAGTTTTTAAAAATCGAATTTAGTTGGCGCCTCCTTTAGAGATGAACTTCTGCCGTTCCTTTGTTCGACAATTTAACACATGTTTAAACCTTTTCCTTAAGAGGCAAGTGTTTGTCTCGTAGTTTTGAGATTGGCATGTTAAATTTAGTCTTTACAGGGTTGCAGTGTATAGTAGTTGTGCGGAAGCGTTTTTCTTACTTTACTGTGCCCCATGTGCGACTTTTAATTAGTAGTTTTTACCTACTGATGATGACAACTTAGTTGTCGAAATACGTATTTAGGATACGACTAATAATTGTGGTAAGGGGTTATATACCTTTTTTAAATACCTAATTGTTGTTTAAATAAACATATCTGTGAGGTTTATTCTATGCTGTATTGAAACATTGAAAATATTTTTTTTTTGCTTTTTAGGAATATATGCATTGCTAAAAGTGAGACCCAGTCAACCGTCAAACGTATTGAAGAATCAAGAACTGCTGACAATAGTAAACAAGTACGTATAGTTGTTGCATTATAAAGTACATATTTCATTTATTATTTATATTCTATTATTTTAGTGCGAACAAGAAACCGCTGATTTAGAGGTATGCATACATATGTGGTTTCAGAGGAAGGAACACTCGCGCCAATGGATGCAACAACTAACCCGATTGCTATTGTCGATATTACTACACCGACAGCAAACTCTTCCGGGAGTTTTAAAAGAAACTTATCTGCTAGTACACCAAGTGGAACCTTTAAACGACCTAAAACAATTTGCAGTTATTTTGATATTTTAAAGGAAGAAGAAGAAAAAAAAATTAATGAAGCTTTGTCTAGGTTTATATTTGGCTGCAATCTACCATTTAATATTGTTGAATCTCCCTTATTCAAAGATTTTATTAAATCCATTCGACCGGCTTATTTAGATAAGATTCCCAGTCGAAAGAAGCTAAGCACAACATTTTTAAATAAATGTTATGATGATTGCATAATTAAAACGAAACGACATGTAAAAGAAGAAGCAGTTATTTTATGTGACGGTTGGAAAAATGCTGCAAGCAATTCTAAGATAGTGGTGACAATGCTTCATAGTACAGATGGTGCAAATGCTTTTCTTGAGGCCTGGGATTTGACTATGGAGTCTGAAACTGGTGATAAACTTGCTGAAATAATTACAAAATCTGCTGATATTGCCAAAAAAAAATATGATGTGAATGTGTATGGTATCGTTTCTGGTAATGCTAGCGCTATGACTAAAATGGGGGCTCTTCTGAAGCACTCAATGTGGCATAGTACATGCAGTAGCCACACGGGCAACTTGCTCGCAAAAGATATATTGGATAAAAAGTTGGTCGAAAATGTGAAACTGGTACTAAAAGAATTTAAACAACCAGATTTTGAGAAAATAATAGTTATGAAAGGAGGCCATCGAATCAAACTTCCAGCCGAAACAAGATGGTGCTCTTACCGGGATTCCTTCAAGAACCTCTTGGAAAATGTCGATCACATGAAACAAATTATTGCGTCTACGAAAAAGAAAATTAAATCCAAAGTTATCGAATTAGTTTTTAGTGAGGATTTTGTCAATGAGGTTCGACAAAATTTAGAAACACACAATCCAGTTTGTGAATTAATCAATATGTGTCAAAATTCAGATACTTCTATTGCAGATTCGACAAATCTCTGGCTAGACTTAAAATTGCCAGAAAAATTTCATGAGCAATTGAAAACTCGACAGGAAATTGCTCTAAATGTATATGCATTATCAGCATTTTATTTTCACCCAGCATATAATATCAGTAAGCTTTCTGCAAAACATAAAAATATAATAAATTCATTCCTATTACAACAACTTGACAGCCAGGGACTAGAAGAATGGGATAAATTTAATACAAAAACAGGTATGTAATTTGTTTATTCATATATGATATTTATTAATGTAATGTTTTTTAAATTTAAGGTATATTTCAAATTCTACACGAAAAAGATGTCAAAAAACCTTTAGTTTTTTGGAGACTGGCAAAAATGGAGTGCCCCAACTTAGCTGCTTTAGCTGTTAAACTGCTTAAAATACCGGCATCATCCGCACAGCTTGAACGACTTTTTTCAAATTGGGGACACATTCACACGCTATTAAGAAACAGGTTGACGTTTGAAAACTCCAAAAAGCTAAGTCATATTTATTTTACTTTAAAGGTCGAAACGGCTGAAAATAGTGAATATAATTTCACTGAAGATGACGAAGAAGAAGAGATGCTGTAAGATAAAATATATAACTTTATAATTTATCTATATTATCTAAAAATGTGTAAGATTCATTTAAATAAAAAAGTGTAAAATTAATTTTGCTATTGTTTACATTGTCTACATGGGCAGATGTGAAAAAATTTGTCTACGTCGACATCATTGTCGACACGTCGATAATTACATTGTCTACGGCATGTAGTCTACGCAGTAAGCATGAATATTGTCAATCGTTTGTTTCCAAATCATGTGATCTCCCGAAATGGGGATATTGCATGGCCCTCTCGTTCACCGGACCTCACAACATGTGACTTTTTCTTGTGGGGTTATCTGAAAAGTAAAGTTTACCAAGATAACCTGCTACGATCTCAAGTCGTAGGAAAAAAAAACTATATAATAAATTTAAAAAAAACAAAACGCACCTCGGAGCAGACCCAGTCTCGGTCGACTAAAACTGCCCCTGCCCGTTCTTGCCAACGTCCAACGGCCCACCCGGCTACTGAGGCTGCCTCAACTCAGGGGGGTGGGGAGACCCAGAGGTAAGAGAAAAAAACCTAAATAAGGTGGTAAAGGACGCCACCGAATTTCTGCCGCTGGACGTCGCAAATCCGGAAACCTGATGAACGGTATATAAAAAAAAGAAAGGCAAGGCGCGTGGGCAGAGGGCCGGCTCCAAGACCGAGACTCGTTCTACTCTCGAGGTTCGAAAGACGAGGGAAAGAGACAAAGTAAGAACGATTTGAGTGCGTCAGTATATAAATTTTATTAATAAGTCCACTCCGTATACAAATTTTGGTGAATACACCTGGTATAATTAGTTGGTTGAGGAATATACCCAGTATAACAAATGGTTGGGGTATTCCTTGTATGACAAACTAGGAGAATTCACTTTGACTAATTAATTTTTGGGAATATACCCTGTATAACAAATTATGAGAATACACTTTGAATAATTAATTTTTGGGAATACACCCTATATATTAAAGTTTTTAGAACATATCCTTTATATGAAAGTTTTAGAATATATCCTGTATATGAAAGTTTTAGAATATATCCTGTATATGAAAGTTTTAGAATATATCCTGTATATGAAAGTTTTAATATATATCCTGTATATGAAAGTTTTAATAAAGAAACTATTTCAGGTATTTGTAGAAATACCGATTTACCTAGACAACAAAAAAAAATCGCCTAATTAAGAGAAAATTAATTACAAAGCGGCTGATGGCCTTAAACGCCCTAAAAAAAGAAGCAATACGTATGTTTTCTTATTCGGTTACAACACTGTTACAAATTTACTAATAGGTAGAACTTAGCAATCTTTCACTAAACTGTTCTTTGTCAAAAAAAAAAAACAATAAAAAAGGTATAAAAATTATCAATTAATGAGTAAATGTAGTAATGCTAATTAAATTAATATCAAAGTGCCATTTCCAAATAGGGGTGTACAAAAAACTTACGTTAATGTTATGAATTTAAATGGTATAACTAGATTAAAACAAAAAAAGAGGTGTGTAAGTACCTTGAACGCAACGTTCGGAAAAAAGAATCGTTGAAGGTCACGCAGGTTCCTTCTTGAGGAAAAAAAAACCTGTGAGATTAATTCCTTCTTTTGTCTGTATTTAAAATAAATAATCGAATCGATGGATTCGCCAATAATAGTTTGTAAATTAGAAAAAAAACAAAGGAGCCAAATAATGTTAAGTTCTTATCTGCGATTCCGGGGACGATGGGTGGTTAATAGTCGCCCAGGCCGAAGACCAATGTTGACGGGAAACACAGACCAGGGTGCAGGCGGTTTGCGACTAATAGCGGCTTTTTTTCCGGCCTAGGGGTGGCACCATCTATTAAAAGGATAACAACGGCGATAAAACACAAAGGAAAATTACAAAAAAACAACTCTACATACCAATATAACGCTTGATGGTAAAGACTAAGAACGGCGATCGAAACCGTACTTGGATGGAACGAAAATTAACAATCTTCACAGAACCCTTCAAATCCTCCAGCGGAGTATCGCTCGAAGCGAATAAACGTAGAATTCCCGATTAATTAAATATCCCCACAACTGGACCGTAAGTACCACAAGGAACACAATACGGTAACATTAATCGGAATTCGAATTCAGTGAAGAACGTTTTGAAGTCAAAGGCCGCCAGCGAAATAATATCCAATATAAAAGCGAAATTCGGACGTGCTTAGCAACAGGAAAAAACTCGGAGGTCAAGAAAATAAAAAATAAAAAAAAACTAAAAGACGTTAAATATGAATTTAAATCGCAGATACAATAATTATACAGGTGGATTTGATGCAAATAATACAAAATATAATAACGAGATAATGAATTGGATCGAAAACGTAACAATAAAATGTGGGACGTTACGGACACGTAACAAACCCTCCCGAACAATTGAAGGCCTGAAAGAGCAGATCCGACAAGAAGTTGTTCAAATCCCACTGGCAATGCTACGCAATGTGATGGGTCACTTCAAGGTCCGGCTGGAGGAATGTGTGCTTCTAAATGGAAGGCATCTTACCGGAGTTATCTTAAAAAAATAACCGACGTTTTACTATTGCAGAAAATGCATTTTCATGTATTTTAATATTATGAAATCAGAAATTTTCTTAAACGAAGTGTTTTTATTTAACAGCCTTTTAAAAATCGCTCGTTATTATGCCTCACCTTGTATATTGTCGACTGTATTAAGACTGGGTGTTACAAAAGAAAGTAGGCAGCAAAGGACTTTTTAAAAGTTTTTCAATCAGACTACTCTGCATCTATTAATAAAACTACAACTGAGAGTCAAATTCAAACAAAACGTAATAACAAAATTGAACTACCACTTCAAGCAGACATCAATAAACTACGTTCTTTCCTCAATAACAATATCAATCAACTATTCCTTAAACTCTCTCATAACTTTTCTTATCTAGATTGGTGTAACTTGTCCAAATACGTTTTATGTTACCTGCAGTTTTTCAATAGAAAGAGAGCAGGGGAGATAGAACGACTATTTTTAGCGGATTATAGAAATTATTAAGATTTGGACAAAGAGAAGGATTCAGTTTTATATAACTCTCTAACTCCAGATGAACAACTTTTGGCAGATAATTATGTTAAAATAAACATAAGAGATAAATAAGGCAGAACAGTTCCAATCATTATTCGCAAAGAGCATCTTCGTACCATAGATTTACTAATTACGCAGAGGCGACTCGCTGGAATTCATCCCTCTAATCCTTACATTTTTGCTTCTCCACTTGGTAATTTCACCCATTTCCGTGCTTGTGAGTCTATGAGACACTGTGCTAATGCATGCGGAGCATCTGAACCTCTTAAACTTAGGGGCACAATACTTAGAAAACATTTAGCAACGACTGCACAAATTCTTGAGCTTGGCGAAAATACTATGGGTCGATTGGCTAATTTTATGGGCCATGACATATCGATTCATAAAGAACATTATCGTTTACCTAGCACGGCAGCTGACCTTAGTCAGACATCTAAAATTCTTGCAATCATGGAATGTGAAAACGTGGAACAATATAGAGGAAAATCATTGTTTGAAATTAAAAATACTGTGCAAAACAGTAGCATGCCATCATCATCTTCAACGAATCAAACAAAAAACGAAGATATAGTTGATCAAGTGCATAACAAAAATTTGAACACTAGATATCATCATCATCATCAGATGATATTTACTTACCGGAGGAGTACCCTGTAAAAAGTAGAAAACGATTGGGTAAATTATTTTTTTAGTTTTGTTTATTTTCTGTGAAATGTTTATTCCTTAACAGTTTGTAATTCTTTTCAATATCATGTTTGACTGTTTGGCTAGCCATATTTCTCATATATAACTATGCAATTGCAATAAAAATAAATAAATAATTTTAAGAACTAGATACAAAAATATATAAATTTAACTTGCACAGAATTATTTTCTTTTTTTATTTTTCATATGTGGGTGATATAAATATTTTCCTGTTTCAGCTTCTGTGCAGCCTCATGGAAAGACTGCACGTCGGGGATGGACTTTAGATGAGAAAAAGGCAATTTATACGTATTTTAAACCATATTTTGAGGAACAGAAATTACCAAATTATGCCACCTGTATAGAAGCAAAACAACAATTTCCTCAATTATCAGCGCGATCACCCACCCACATTAAAGCATATGTGAATAATGAAATTAATAGGATGAAAAGATTAAGTGAAGAAAATTGCAATTGAATCTAAACTTTAATTTTATAATTTTTTCATGTTTTGGCCATTTATCTTTAACTTTCTTCATATTTATTGCGTTTATTGTAACAAATAACAAGTAACATTCAATATATAATTAATGTCTGGTTGTTTTATCTGCTGATTTCGTAAAGTTTACTAAAATGGTGACGCTTAACATATGGAAGACATAATAAGTGACCACTCTTAGGATTTCTCCGAACTAATTTTATGTTCTATTTTTCTACTTTATTAATGTTGTAACCACAAATTAATAGATACACTATGCAGGATCTAATTTAGACTTATACACACACGAAATACCTTCCACGACACACCACGTTTGTACACCTTTTTTTGGAAAACTCTATTAGAAAATCAAGCGCCAAACCAGTTAGACCACACCTAGAAATTCTTTAACTTTACATTTTTCTTTGCTTAACGCGTCTCGATTTCGAATTAAGGAAGGATTCGTGGGTTTTTTTTAACATTTTACCAAATCCTTACGTCATGATTCGAACTATTTATTACATGTTAAACACTCAATGTAAACGTCTATGTAGACATACAGCAACGATTTTTTAAGAAACCTTTCAAAGCGGAAAACACTATTAGAAAAACAAACGCCAAATCATAACAGAAGGGCTAATTTAGAATTAAAATTTTAAATTTCAAATAATTTTTGAATAAGTTACTTATATTCTGAGAACTTACTAATTACTTCATTATTCTTATTACACCTAAAAATATGCAATTTATGAACATAACTAAATATTATAGCTTTTGTTGATCAATGATTTCAAATGAATATATCAAAATTTAATATCCTGAAATTTTGATATATTAATTTGGAATTTTTGATCTCTAAAAGCAATAAAGTTTAGTTATGTTCATAAACTGTATATTTTCTAGGTGCAGTAACAATAATTAAGTAAGTTGTAAGTTAACAAAACATGTAAGTAGTTTGTTATTACTAAATGTATTTATTGTTAAGTAACGATTTTGTGGAAATTTGTTTATAGGTCCTTCTGTTATACCTTACATTATGTGCACACGTATTTGTAGTTATACTTATTTAGTTACTTAGTTTAAGAAAAGATATTCACATGGTAATCATGTCAAAAATTAAATTAGAAATTTTTATGCACGTATTTGTTAAAAATTCAATGTTTCTGTATGTATTTAACATGTACAAATAATGTTCAATAAAGTTTTGAAATACTAATATTTCTTTTAATCAGATTTAATCCTTTTTTTAAATCGTTTCAATTCACATATTTTGGTTTGATATTTACTATTATTATATTAATTATATTTTTTTATTGAAAATGAAATTAAAATTTATGAATGTCTTTTTTCTCATTACATACAAGCTCAATGAACGATTGGCTTAAGTTTCTTAGATTAAATTAATGTTTCGTGACATTTTTAGCGTAGTATTGTATAATCAAGGATAAGAATAGAAAATATACAATATTTTTTAAGTTAAAATCTAAACTTTTATGTACTTACATATTGCAATGGACTTTTCCCCGAAGAAATAGAAGATAATTTTGAACAATATATTTTATTTATGTACATTTATTTTGCAGGATATTTTTATATATATTTTGAAAATTATGTTATTTAATGTTTGGACCGATTCTTTTGATCATAACTGTATATTTCTGTGACGTAGATAATTGTTATAGTTCGACATGTTGTCACATATTGCGCTTCAGTTAAGGGGTTTTGAGGGGTATAACCTTTAGACACACATTGAACATCGGTAGATATAGTCGAGTTTAAAGAAATAGTTAATTAACTATAATTTTGATTAAAATCACGTTTTTGTTATTAAATTTGGTTGTTAGGTGATTTGAATTCATTACGGTATTTTTAACGAGGGTTTTGACTCGTTAATTTTGACAAATTTTATACTTATCTGCCATGTGTGTTTCAAATATAGTTTTTATGAGTTTAAAAACGTAAGTAACTTTAAAGATTTAATATTTCAATGCATTGATTATATTTCATTGATTATATTTGATTGATTGTTAGAGTGATATTCATTATTGAGTATATTTAAGCTTGATGTGTGTAATTATTGTTAGAATAGCAAGGAAAATTTTCACATTTCTTATGAGGGATTTTTGTCTTTATTCACGTATAAGATATTTTGCTGAAATCAGGTTGGAGGGAAAGTTATATTCATGTTTATGTGCGCATGACCTGGTCTTAGACACGCGTAATAACAGTTAGTAATCTGTTTGACGTTAGTGTTTTGGGTTTTAGCAAACAATAGAAATTAAAAGTTTTCCATTCTATTTAATTAGTTTAATTTTGTTCGCGGTTAATTGGAGGGTTTTCATTGCGAGCGTGTCATTTATCTCGCAATCTTTTTCCCTCCTGCTTTTTGTTACTCATGCAATTAGCTATCTTAATATTTGATTAAGATTTTTTTTTCTTTTTCTTTTTTAATAAATTTTTGTAGAAAAGTGTTTGTTTTAATGCTTGAATTTTGTTTTTCTGTCCATGTTCGTAAAATGAACCTGAGACTGTAGAGGACTCTACGAAAAGAAATAAACTCTCCTAAAGGCAGCCCGGACACATTGTGGTGCATTGTGGACCATTTTCAACAAATTACTACAGTACACAGCAATATGTATATAAGTCACATAAGCCCACCGAACAATACAAAAAAATTAAAACAACAACTAATGCATTATATGACAGTACATATTATGTAATTCAATTTGTTCATATATTACAGCATAATAAGATTAATAGCTTAGATAGCTACTTTAATGTATAATTTAAGCATCATTTAACCACATTGTAAAGTTTCGGATTAAGTTTCACAACTTTTCTTAAATGAAATATATATAAAAGTACCTAAACTCAAGAATTGTTTATTTAAAACTTTCTAGCTAAACTTCTATTTAAGATGAACTATTTTTTAAATTTATTTGATTAGGTGTCTCGTCCTTTTATAACAAATATACACCTATAAAAAAACTATAAATATTTAGCGTAATGTGCGGATTGATTATAGTTTGTGTATATTTAAATATGAAAAAATTCTTTTAATTTTGATATTTCTTCGTGGTCTATATTAATTAAACTTCACCATATCATTACTTATATTGTTTTATATTAATACATTATATTTTATAACACTTTTCATATACTTCTATTCTAATCAATAATAAAGAATCTTATTTAATTATTCGACATACTATGGCGACATCTACTCGGATTCTTAGAGACACTACGTTCTACTTCTTATCTCCGTTCCGATTATTCGCGATCGTGTTAGGTTGTCAAAACTCTGCCCTTGCGTATAGCGTTTTTCGACGCTTACAGTAACCGGTTGTCATAAGCCTGCAAATGTTACCAAAAGTCTGGCGCTGCATATAGAACTGTTACCATAACTCTCCTGTCACATACATACATATATATATATATATATATATATATATATATATATATATATATGTATGACGGTCACCGGGGCCCTGGCAGAAAGCATTATAACGAAAAGCGTGTCCAATCATATAGACGAGAACAATCAGCAAATACGACCAATCAATTGTCGGAAGAGCTAAAGAAACAGCTTTTCCCAGGAGTTAAAGACGGTCAGTCAGCAGCCGAACGCCTAGAGGCAAACAATACTTTGAAATCTATCACAATAACTGTAACCACACGGGCAATCGGTTTTAGCTGTACTACTGTATTCTCAGCGCTCTTTTAATTTAACAACGTACCCATCAGAGGGAACATTTATCAACTATATCGCTTGAGCTTAGCAATGATCGAGACTCAAGTCAAGATAAGTAATAGAGCAGTGCTAGCTATATGTGACAATGAGGAGGACTACGCACGATTGCCGCAGGACAAAGATCTATTAATAACGGCAAAATCTGCAGTGGCCATACCCGATCAGTTGACAAGCATTGTGAATGCTGTCGGGAACGTCGAAGTGTACGACAGCAATGTTTATTAGTAATACTAATAAACATTTATTTTCAAAACTTAAACCTAAAATAGAAAAAAATCGAGAAACACATGTCATATATAAAATACCATGTCGCGATTGCGATAGTTACTACATAGGCCAAACGAAACAATATTTATACAAAAGAATACAAGCCCACAAATACTCTAGAACAGACAAAACTGCTTTGTCTACACACAAACTACAACGCGATCACCATTTCGATTTTGAGAACACACAGATAATTGATAAAGAACAACACACAATGAAAAGACAAATTAAAGAAATGATTAGTATTAAACAGGAAAAAAATTCAATTAACAACAGAATGATATAAAAAATTTAAGCAGTATATACTATAACTTAATTTTGTAACGATCTACAATTTACCATCGTAATATATATATATATATATATATATATATATATATATATATATATATCTATATATTTTTGTTATATACCTTAGTTATTTAAATATCATATACTTTTGCTTATCATGCTGACTGTTCCGTATTTTGATTCCTGTCTAGTTGTCCGAGCAGGTTTTCGTGGTTTTCCTTCTCGTTTTGAGCGAATGCCGACAACTTTGCATCTTAAGTCGCTTCACGGGCGCATACGTAATAATAACTGTCTTGCTTTTCCCTGTTTTCTGCTGATGTGGTCCTCTACTGGGTTGTAGCCTAGCATATGCGCTACCAAACTCTAGGGGGGTCTGCCCGTTGGGCAGTCAGGTGCCATTCCGCCTTTCCAGCAGGAGTGAGGAACCATGCTACGCGGCGCAAATCACGGCGCCGCGCAATGCACACACTACTAGGACCGGTCCTGGGCGGCAACCTGGCTAGGCTGCTGTTAACAGCACACACACGTTCGACGTGTGTGCATTGCCCCCGCTTCTGCGGAAATTGTTAAGATGGCACAAAGTGTGACCATCGTCGACTGAGGTAGCCACTAAGAGTGTTCCCTCGGTTGGCGATGAGCAACCCCGTGCAGGGTGCGCTTCGCTGGTCTGCGCCTTGCCTCGTTGGGGCGGGGGTCGGGCCGTCGAAGTACTGCTCGGAAAAGTAAAAAAGTTGCCGGGAAAGGGTTGGCGGCCCTACGCAACGGCTGGTTATCCGATCACTCTAAATTTACGCGACCGGTCACTAAACACACACAACGAGCGCACTAACATACAAAACCATACACTTACGCGGTCACACAAATACAAAATCGCACACCCAGAGAGAGACGCAAGCTGCCAGCAGCAACCAACACATAGGTTCATACCCAGAAAGAGACACAAGCTTCTGGCAGCGAACAACACATATTTTCACACCTTGCTATCTATTTTTTGGAATACTAAGGCAATATATATATATATATATATATATATATTTAATCAGTTGGCGATTTAAGGTCTGGTTTTACTTAAAAATGCATATATTTAAAACAATCTTACATGTTTCGGCAAATGATGCCTTTTTCAAGGAATATAAAATATAAATGACAGTATATTAATGTCATACTTATACATTTGTAGTTGTCATGGATAAAATTATTCAAGATACATCCAGTTTAATAATAATAAATTATGCCTTAGTATTGAAAAAAATAGTTAGACAACAAAAACGAGGAATGGCAAGGCATGAGTTATTATTATGTATGCGCCCGTGAAGCGGCTTAAGATGTTAAGCTGTCGGCATTAGCCTTAAACGAGAAGGAAAACCACGAAAACCTACTCGGACATCCAGTCGGGGATCCAAACACGGAACAGTCAGGATGATAAGCAAATGTACTGATATTTAAATAAAACATTATCTATTATTATTATTTATTCCTCTCTCTCGCAAGGAATTTCATAACGATACTGTTTTTTTCTTCAAAATTTGCTTGTCATCCATGAACTTGTTACGAATGGTTATATAATATTTGAAATAGTTTAAGTAAAATGAAAAAGCTAATATGGAAATTAATTATATTTTTTATTAGATATAATATTAAATAGAAAAAAATATTTCTCGTAAATTAGTATTCATGTTGATGCATTAAATTATAATTGTAAAAAGTGACAGCATATTATATTTCGTTCTGTCATATTTTATATGTCACATTGTCATGGTTTTTAATAATTAGCTAAAAGTGGAGGTCTGCTGAATTCTGTAACCAACAATTTACCATTTGAACTACATGTACCTGGCGGATATCAATTCTGCGGTCCAGGAACGAAATTAAGAGAGAGATTAAATCGAGGGGATTCTGGAATAAATCCGTTAGATAAAGCTTGCAGAGTACACGATATCACCTATTCAAACTATAAAGATTTACCCAATCGCTATTAAACGGGATCGTATTCTAGAAGAAGCAGCCTGGTCGTGGATGACAGCTAAGGTCGCTTCGATAAGTGAAAAAGTCGCATCATGGTTCGTTACGAACGCTATGAAGACTAAACGTAAATTAGGGATGGGCTTGAAGCGGAAGTGCGATGCGAAAGAAACAACCATTTATTAAATCTATTTTGTTAAAAATGAAACATGCATTGAGTGATTGTAAAGGTGGTAAAGTAAAAGCGGGGCCTAGTGTTTCGCTGAAAGCCGCTAGATTACCATCAAAAAAGCTGGCGGTCGGAAACGTATAAGGATACCACGCGTAATTCCATTACCAAAGTGGAGGAATTTTACCTCTAATGCCACTATTTGCTAGTTTGAGTGCAAAATTATGGAAGTCATAGCATTGGGAAACAAGACAGATGCCGGTTTATATCTAAAGCCCTATAAGAAGGAGTTGGGTCTGTTTTAAAACCCTATCCAAAAAACTTATAAATCGACTGATCGACAGAGTCCTAACAGACAGAGATATTATTAAATTCGCTAGTGCTATACTAAATTTTTGAGATGCATTTATGCGTGACAAATTATCCAAAACGCCTAGACCTGTCGAGTGCACAGTCATCAATTTAGATTCAGAAAGCGGCCCCGGCCCCGGCACGCATTGAGTTGCGTATTCTAAAAATGGTGACTTAATAAAATACTACACCTTCGGCAATTTAAAACCACCAATCGAGCTATTTAAATATTTTCGAAAAAATAATAAGAAAATAAAAATTACATACAACTACGATAGATGCAAACCTGTAATGATATAAATTGCGATGATCTTTGTTTACAATTCTTATTGGACAACGCTGTCTAGATTAGATTAGTATTGAAGTATTCGTCGAGAATGTCGTATACGTTTACTATAATTGGAACGAGCTCAGTGCTCTTTGCCTATTACTATTCACCAATAGATTTACACCCCAATTCTCGATACACTCTCGGTTTAATTGGTCTATACACATACAATTCCAAACGTAAGGAAAGAAAATAATAAATTGTATGAGGACGACGATAAAGTAATTACGATACCTGATTGTGCTTACGTGATAAGCAACATTGAGCAATACCTAAAAAGACAATTATCGGCGAAAGATGATGATGAAGACACGTTCTCCGACAAATACCAACAGTAACACCTTTAAATGTATAGTAAAGGTCAAATTTCACGTAAATTTCAAACACAAAGATTCTATTAGACGTATGCTAGGTTTCAGTTCTAAAATACTACCACCTAACGACAAGTATGAATCCGATTTACCTGTAAATATTATAAAAGTGCGAACGAGGAGAGTTGAATGTAGTGTTACATCTACGCACTACGATTCACGACTACCACACACCCTGTATGAATTCGAGACCTAAGTGGAGCCTTGATTCAGCATAAACATCGAACCACAACACGTCATTTACTTGGCTATTAATAGATGAGATAGTATAGACAACATCACACTTTACTTGACCAAGACGGTAGACCGGTTAATTTTCGATGTAAACAAATTGTTGTCAGATTGGAGTTGAGGAAAGATGGTTCTGAATTTTAAAAATCAAAATAATAAAACTAACGGATATATAGAGCAAACAATCACCTGTCACCTGATAACCAACGATTAACACCTACGAATATCACTTTCGTCAAATCTATTGGATTGAAAGTAATCGATAAAAAATGGAAAAGTTGGAAATATTTCAAGAAGTACAGTTCGATGATGCTTTCGTAAAAGAGCAATATCATATCAACCCAACCAACGATTAACACCTACGAATATCGTCTTCTTAAAATCTATTGGATTGAAAGTGAAAAATGGAGGAAAAGTTGGATATATTTCAAGGAATGCAGTTTAATGATGCCATCGTAAAAGAACAATATCACATTATGAATCCAAGATGTTGGAAATGGGGGGTTGGATGCCCTTCCTCAAAAATAAAGATAAACGGACCTTATCAGCTAATAAGTTTATTGCTTGTTCACCATTATACTTTTTCATTAGTATATTCGAGGACTGGGGAAGAATTTTAATTAATCAAAATCAAGAATTAATATTAAATCGCAGCAAAACAGATGGTAATTGCTAGAAAAACACTCTGAAAGATGGTACAAAGAGGGCTAAAATAGAAATCGACAAGATTGAGTGGTATGTTCCACACATAACTGTAAATGATAAGAACCGGCTAAAACTGCTGCAAGGTCTCAAGGAAAATAAAAAGATATACATTTCGTTTAGGCGTTGGGAGCTCTTTGAATTACCCTCTCTGCGTACTTCGAAAAACGATATTTGGCCCTTACAACGAGCACGAATTTAGAGAAACCTCGTTACTTTATTGTCGGGTTTCAATATAAAAAAATAATGTATACGAGGACGCTTCAGACTTTGATCATTCTGTAATTACAAATATAAAATTATATTTAAATTCTGAGAGCTATCCACACTTCAACATGAATTTAGATATGGGACTAAAACGTTATGCTGTTACTATCCAGTTACTATGGACGTCGAAACCAACTCCTCTTAGATTTTAACCAATTCCACAACACCGCCCTCTACGTGATTAACTATTCAAAACAAAATGAATCTTTAAATTCATCTAGCCTTGATATAAAGTTAGAAATGGAATGTGAACAACTTAAAGAAGATACTATGGTGTACTGTCTAATTATACATGACAATATATTCGAATATCAACCATTAACGGGAGTTGTTAAGAAAATTATTTAAAATATATATTTAAATTGTATAATTTATTATGAAATACATTTTTTATTTAATTAATTATTGTTTCTATTTAAACAGTCACATAACAACTACAGCGTCATTTCACATTCTCCCAATCAACGTTAAAACATATTGCAATATAGCGTTATATATTTATTCACCATAATTCGAGCTGCCTTATGGATTAACGCCACCACCAACATTAATACAGCATTTTGGATATTTAGACACATCTGAAACATCAATCACAGATGTAATCAAATTTCAGAAATTCTACAATTTAACTATTGATGGGACACTGAATAATGGGACATTGGAGTTAATAAGTAGACCTCGTTGTAGTATAACAGATTTTCCTCAAGGCACTTTAGCTCGTAAACTTACTTGGAATAAGAACCACGTATTATGGTATTTCTCGTTGCGGGGTCAGTTGGCAATAAACGTTGCTCGAAAATCATTTAATATATGGCAAAAATATATAAATTTAACATTCATTTACTCAGTGAAAACACCAGATATTATAATTTCGTTTTCTGATAAGATGTACACAGAAATATCCAGCGGTGTATGAAAGTAGTATGTTATTCAAATCTCGATGGGAAAAGGGATATTTTAGCACACGCCTTTCCACCAATACAAAATAGATGTGTTGAAATTCATTTAAATAAAAGCGAAAACTGGTATTACGAGTTTGATAATATACCGACGGGTGAAACCAGTCTGTTTTCAGTTTTAATACACGAGATCGGGCATACTTTAGGATTAAACATAATAAACATCGTGTATTATGTATTAATTTTATAGTGGAAATGTTGTTGATTTATCTGATCATGATATAGAGACAATTCAATATCTTTATAGAGAGAGAGTAAAAGTTACAACTTCTAGTACCACTACTTCAACTTCTACTGCTATTAACGTTAATAGGACAATTGTCCCAAGCTTGTGTACAATTCAACCAACTAATTTTTTTATCACCATATGTACATATTTGATAAAGATTGAGTGTGGATTACGGATATCACAAAACAGCATCAGTTTAATAAACCAGAGACAATAAGCGATTATTTGCCAGAAATTTCCACAACTTACATGCATATTGCAGTGGATTTTTCCCCGAAGAAACTGGGTAATGAACAATAAGAAAATTAAGTACATTTATTTAACATGCATATTTGTTTTATATCTAGGTATATTCACATGTTTAGATTTTTGAGCTATTTATTAAGACAGTGACTGTACACTATTTGAAACTTTACAGGAAGCAGTTCGTCTTGCGGTCCTATTTTGTAGCTTTTTCGCTTGATGCCGGATCATGCAACCGATTAAAATTGAGAGATATCAACTCCGTTGCTTTACAAAGTCGAGTGTAAAAAGCATCATTTTTTACATTCAGGTTTTTGGATTTAAAGTCGGTTTATTTTATTTGATTGTGTTTTTGATGTGTATTTAATTTCATTTACGAATTTTACGAGAGTTGATGATCTCGTTGGTTTTAAATTTAAATATATTTTGTATCTCTCGCCCTAGTTTTTGTTTAAAGGTGTTTATATCGATGTAAGTACTTCACACATTTGATTTAAATAAATTTCTATTTCGAGATAATTCTTTGATATTTGTGCTTATATGTTAAATTTTTATTATTGTTGATAGTAGAGTATTATATGGATATTTAAGAAAATTATCATGTTTTTGTGAGAGAGTTTTTTATGTCAAGATTTTCTAGAACTATTTTTTAGTCAGGATTTTGGAGGGAATATTTTATCATGTTCATGTTGCGCATGATATGATCATTGACACGCGTGGTTAACAGTTCGTCTCTGTTGACGTTTGAAGTTTGGGGATAAAGTAAATATTTGAATTTGACAATTTTCTTAATTATTTATTAGTTTTATTATTGCTCGCGAGTCATAGGAGGTTTTTCTCTATGTGCGTGTAATTTATCACACAGACTGTTTCCTCCTAGCTTTAGTTATTCAAGCTTTAGCTCTCTTTACATTCGGTAAAGGGTTTTTTTTTGTTTTTTTTGAAATAAATCTTGTTAAGGAAAATAGTGATTTTTTATTAATGGTACTTTGCATTTTATTTTCCACGTTCTTGCTTGTGCGAGAGTAAGACCTGAAGTACGAAGATCCCAGCTAGAAGAATCGACGATTGAGCTAATACGGACATTTGTGGTGAGCTGCATTTATAAGCAAAGGCACAGTTCGCTGCACCTTTTAATTAATAATGCAATTTTATGGCAAACCCAACGTGTGGCGAACACAGAAGAAATAAAAAGATATAGCAATCCTTTTATGGTGCAATCCAACGTGAGTGGAGCGAACATAGAAGAGGCGACCAAAATACAAATTAAAATATAACAAAATTAATATATAATGAATATGGAACAAAGCATAGGTAACAATAGTGCCATGTATGAAGAAAGACCCTTCGGAGGATTCAGAGATAAGATGATCCTGGGCATGATAGCGCAATTACAGGTGACAATGGATAGGATGTTTAAAAAACAAATGGAAATGGAAATCATTCAAAAGAATATGCAAATAAGCCAAAAAAATATGAAAATAAAAATAGAAAAGATAGATGGTAATCAAGATAAAGAAGCTATAATGGATACAGTACAAGTAGTACAAATGAGAAAACAATTAAATGAAGAAATAGAACAAATGGGAAAACAATTAAATGAAGAAATAGGACAAATAAAACAATTAAAGGAAGATATAGAACTAATGAGAAAAGTGATGGATGAAGGGAGTAAAGCTGGTTTAGAGGATGTGCCTGATATAGAGAATGAACTGCCGAAGACAGAAATTTGTCGACAAGATGTTGTGATAACCAGGGAGGACATGCTACCTGACGAGGTAAACACCACGGATGAAATCAAGGATAGGTTCACTAGTCACCCTGGGAAAGGAGTGAAAAAGGGGTAAGAAAAGAATTTTTAAATAAATTAGATATTAATAATTATAATAAGAAAAGAGAGTCAAATACAATTACGAGACACTCTTATTTAAAATATTTGATTAAGGGAAATAATGAAGTTTACAAGGTGTCTAAATTGAGAAGACATCGTAATTTCAAAATTAGTCAGGCAGTTCCTACGTATAAAAATAATAATATGCGAAGAAATAAAAGTTATAGGGCCTCTCCAAACAGAGCTTATTATTATTGTTGTTGTTGTTGTTATCATCATTATAATTCAAGTATTGATATTGCAAATAAAAATATTTTTAAAAATAGGAGATTTAAAGGTACTAGATACAAAAGTACTAGACCTAATGTTAATCATAAAGGTGCTAGATACAAAAGTACTAGACCCACTTTTAATATTCAGATAAAGGTTAAGAAAAAAGTAAACTCAGAACTTGCTAATAGTCAAGAATTTTAGATAGGCCCAACAAGATGTTGTATACTATTGAAAATCGATTGTGCGAGGAAAACTGATTTTTGCCTTAGGATAATTAAATGTTATGGAATTTGTTTTGCTGGATAATTAAGAAAAAAGCATTAGTTAAAAGGTAATGGATTTATGGGAGAAAATGATAACGAATTTATGAAAAAATTAATTAAGTAATATATTTATAAGGAAAATGTTCCAAATAGAAAGAAAATTTATATAAAATTTGAAAGAAAGAAATTATTTGAAAATTGAGTTATTGTCGTCGAAAGTTTATATATATATATATATATATATATATATATATATATATATAATTATATTCATAGGGAAATGTAAAGTAACGATTTATAAAAAGTGGTAACAGTAAATGGTACTGTATGAAAAAGTTTGAGGAAATTGATTGGCAATTAAGTTATGGAATTGTTTGATGGTTTGAATATGGGAAGTTGTTTATAAAAATAAGAAGATTGTAATATATTACTGCATAAGTATATGTGATTAATGAAGAAGTTTGTAACTCTAATAAAAAGAGATTTATTTATTTAAAGCAATAAAATTTGCTCATTTGAAAATGTAATTATGTTGATTAAAAGAATGAGTTTGTTTCTAATGATAGAAAAGTTAGTTATAGCAATTGATGCTTGATGTTCGATGGAATTTGTTTATAAGAAGATTTATTCTTGCGAAATATAAAATTTATTTATAAGAAGGTAAATAAAATTATGCTTGAATGAAGAAGGTGGATGAAATTTGTATGTTGATGAAAAGTATAGTAGCAGTAGCTATGGCAATTATATGAATGATAATTATAATGATTATAAGGAGTAATTAAGAAGAAGTTTCGATGGAAAGTTAATTAAAAGAAGAATTGTTTATGGGAAACGTTTATAAGAAAATATATTATGATGTTTAAAGGAAGATTTATGGTAGGAAGAATTATTTTATGGAAATGTTTATGAGAAAATGTTAGATGATAATATGATAGTTGATTAATAATTGTGATAATGGTTTTGAGTAAGAAGTTGTACAAATTATGTATTTTTCTGTTTATGATATCCGTGGAGAGAGGCAAGCCCAGGAGATCGAGGAAGAGCTCGATGATTCGACGAAGACTGTTCCTCCGGAGTGGTTCTTTCGTCTGTGATGCATGGTAACAGACCTGCTGCAAAATGTCAAAAGCTAATACGACATAAGTTATTTATGGAAAATGTCAAGAAAATAAATAAGACATTAATGGAAAATTTTGAAAATGGAAAGTCAATATTTTGGGGAAAATGTAAAGCATATGGAAAAATTTGAAACCGTTCGCTCATCACTGCTCGATGAGAATGATCCCGTTTGACATCATGCAACATGTGAGTGCGGGGAAAATTTACGTCAGGGTGCGATACTGGTGTGAGTGCAACGAGTGCAGAAGATTATTCGATAAAAAAGATTTTGATTTGTGCAGGCTTTTCTATTGAATAATCTTGGGTATTATGCAGTGGATTTTTCCCCGAAGAAACTGGGTAATGAACAATAAGAAAATTAAGTACATTTATTTAACATGCATATTTGTTTTATATCTAGGTATATTCACGTTTAGATTTTTGAGCTATTTATTAAGACAGTGACTGTACACTATTTGAAACTTTACAGGAAGGAGTCCGTCTTGCGGTCCTATTTTGTAGCTTTTTCGCTTGATGCCGGATCATGCATCCGATTAAAATTGAGAGATATCAACTTCGTTGCTTTACATAGTCGAGTGTAAAAACATCATTTTTTACATTCAGGTTTTTGGATTTAAAGTCGGTTTATTTTATTTTATAGTGTTTTTGATGTGTATTTAATTTCATTTACGAATTTTACGAGAGTTGATGATCTGGTTTTAAATTTAAATATATTTGGTATCTCTCGCCCTAGTTTTTGTGTAAAGGTGTTTATATCGATGTAAGTACTTCACACATTTGATTTATATAAATTTCTATTTCGAGATAATTCTTTGATATTTGTACTTATATGTTAAATTTTCATTATTGTTGATAGTAGAGTATTATATGGATATTTAAGAAAATTATCATGTTTTTGTGAGGGAGTTTTTTATGTCAAAATTTTCTAGAACTATTTTAGTCAGGATTTTGGAGGGAATATTTTATCATGTTTATGTTGCGCATGATCTGATCATTGACACGCGTGGTTAACAGTTGTTCTCTGTTGACGTTTGAAGTTTGGGGATAAAGTAAATATTTGAATTTGACAATTTTCTTAATTATTTATTAGTTTTATTATTGCTCGCCAGTCATAGGAGGTTTTTCTCTATGTGCGTGTAATTTATCACACAGACTGTTTCCTCCTAGCTTTAGTTATTCAAGCTTTAGCTCTCTTTACATTCGGTAAAGGGTTTTTTTTTTAAATTTTTTTGAAATAAATCTTGTTAAGGAAAATAGTGATTTTTTATTAATGGTACTTTGAATTTTATTTTCCACGTTCTTGCTTGTGCGAGAGTAAGGCCTGAGGTACGAAGATCCCAGCTAGAAGAATCGACGATTGAGCTAATCCGGACATTTGTGGTGAGCTGCATTTATAAGCAAAGGCACAGTTCACTGCAATATGTATCAAAACTCTTAACGACTTTACCATGATCTATGATGATAGTGTCATTTATAAGGTTGAGTTTCCAAGTTTCAAGCTGCTACATAAATATAATACTATATAGTTGGTATAGTTGGTATGCCAAATGATTCCAAAATTAACGCTGCTTTTAATACATACATTGGAAAAACTTATATTTTTTACAATAATTATTATTACGTGGAAGTTAATAATTGTGAATAAAATTAAAAACTAGGGGAAATATTTTTGAAAAATTTCCCGCCATCCCTGAAAAAATCGATAGTGTCTTTAGGTATATCAATGGTAATTTATACTTTATAAAAAATAGTATATACAACGAATTAAACGAATTTTCCAATAAAGTGGAAAGTGCTGGCGATTTTAATTTACGTCTGTTTGAATTTGAGTGTTCTACTAAAACAACATTGATACAAAAAATTCGAGAATTGCTAGATCAATTACTTTAATATTTATTTTTAATATATAATGTGGAAGATGATAATTCGGAATTGGATTTTCAAGTAACAAAAAAGTCATGTTTAAAAATGTGGATGTGTTTTTTTCACATATAAAATGAAGTAAGTAATAAACATCAGTATCTATTAGAAAGTTCGTAGTGCAATCGTCTCTCTCTCTCTAACTTCTAATAACAATGAAAAAGGCAAGCAGTTTCTGAATTTAATTTTAAACCAAATAAGAAATCCATTGAGTTAGTAATCGGCAAACGTTATAAAATTACTAATATAAGAAGGGTAACAACAAAATATGATAAAGGTAAAGAAAATACACACTTGGTTATTTGTTTCACTGCAATTTTATTTACAAAATACGGACAAATTTGTTTCGAACTTCACAGTTCATTCTCAACTGAACAAGAAAGGTTTACTTAAAATACGAATAGATAATTTGAAAAGTGGGAGTAACACTGTGAAACATAAACGTGAGTTATGTATTATGGGGGTTTTCCTAGTAATTAACGAGAAACAGCCTTAATAATAGGGGAGATTACAAACTCTGTTTGTTCATTTACTATATTTAAAGATTTGTTTATTGCTTTAGATATTTCCATTATTTCCAAAAAGTCTAATCGTTTACTTTTATTTGCAGAGTGTAAAATTTCAAAATTATTTATTGATACCATGTGTTCTTCATTTATACAATGCTCGGATATACCTGAACATTTCTTGGAATATAAAATTGCTTTCCTATGTTCTTCTATTCGTGTGCGAAAACATCTTCCAGTTTGACCTATGTAGAAAGCATCACAGTCTAAACAATTTAATTTATAAACGCCACATTTATCTGCCTTTTGAATTGTATCCTTATTATTTGTCCAAAGTTTACCTAAATTTAATTTATTGACTACTATAGTTTTTATGCCTAAATTAACTAATCTATTATTAATTTTATTCGTGGTCTTTCCTATGTAATTAATTAAACGATAATTACTTGGTTCTAATTGGGGGGCTGCATAAAAGAATTTATTAATCTGTTTATGTTTTTTTCTTTGAAATTAATCTATTAATAATATCAGGACTGTATCCGTTGTTCACGGCTAGACATTTCAAGACTGCAACTTCTTTATCAAAATTTGGTTTTGATAGGGGAACGGAGAGTAATCTATGTATGAAACTGTTGAAAGAAGAAAACTTAATGCTATCGGGTTGTTTGCTATCTGCAGATATGAGGGTGTCAGAAAACACACATACACTGACACCCTCATATCTGCAGATAGCAAACAACCCGATAGCATTAAGTTTTCTTCTTTCAACAGTTTCATACATAGATTACTCTCCGTTCCCCTATCAAAACCAAATTTTGATAAAGAAGTTGCAGTCTTGAAATGTCTAGCCGTGAACAACGGATACAGTCCTGATATTATTAATAGATTAATTTCAAAGAAAAAACATAAACAGATTAATAAATTCTTTTATGCAGCCCCCCAATTAGAACCAAGTAATTATCGTGTAATTAATTACATAGGAAAGACCACGAATAAAATTAATAATAGATTAGTTAATTTAGGCATAAAAACTATAGTAGTCAATAAATTAAATTTAGGTAAACTTTGGACAAATAATAAGGATACAATTCAAAAAGCAGATAAATGTGGCGTTTATAAATTAAATTGTTTAGACTGTGATGCTTTCTACATAGGTCAAACTGGAAGATGTTTTCGCACACGAATAGAAGAACATAGGAAAGCAATTTTATATTCCAAGAAATGTTCAGGTATATCCGAGCATTGTATAAATGAAGAACACATGGTATCAATAAATAATTTTGAAATTTTACACTCTGCAAATAAAAGTAAACGATTAGACTTTTTGGAAATAATGGAAATATCTAAAGCAATAAACAAATCTTTAAATATAGTAAATGAACAAACAGAGTTTGTAATCTCCCCTATTATTAAGGCTGTTTCTCGTTAATTACTAGGAAAACCCCCATAATACATAACTCACGTTTATGTTTCACAGTGTTACTCCCACTTTTCAAATTATCTATTCGTATTTTAAGTAAACCTTTCTTGTTCAGTTGAGAATGAACTGTGAAGTTCGAAACAAATTTGTCCGTATTTTGTAAATAAAATTGCAGTGAAACAAATAACCAAGTGTGTATTTTCTTTACCTTTATCATTTAATATGTTTCACCAAGTGCCTAGCGAGACCTCAATCAATTATATAACAAAATATGGTTGAATATTGTTGTTGAATTAGATGAGCAATTTGAATCATTCTTACAGAAGCGCTATTCGTTATTAATGCAAGAGGAATTAGCTGATTTTAGTGAGTTTGTAAAGAATTGAGCAATTTTTGTTCTTCTTATTACATTGTTAACTGTAACATTTTAGCAATCCCATATCGTTTAAAAGAAAACCACATGCCATATTATCTAATACATATATAAGGTAAAATTATTTTTGTAATTCTTATTGTTTAAGTACCTTCAGATAAAAAAATTAATAAACATCATCCGAATAGTTTATATAACATTTCTAAATTGATTATATTAAATAATAAAATCGATATGATTGGTATAATTGAATTATATCATCATTTGCCAACCTCTATTGTGTTAAAACTGTTTATCCAATACCCCAAACATCGTTGGGATCAAGTTATTAATGATGCTACAAGAGAACGCGAGAGAAGACATTTGGATTGTTTAGAAGATATATTCTATGATCTATGGGATAAGAAATACTAATCGGATTTAAGAACTGCGAGAATTGGTATTCACATCTGTCCGACCTGATAAATAATGCACATCAATCTTTATTTAATTTCGATAATCCATTTAATGCACACATTTGTTTATGGAGATATGGTTTCAAATTTGAAACTGATTATTTCATCTGTAGAGAATGTCATGTGCGAGAAAATGAGGTTTTCCGAAAATAAAATTTTGAGATTATTAATCGATGCACTTTACATCAACATTTTGAAGTTACACTACCACTATTGTCTAGGATTTTAAGATCTAGGCAAACATTGTGCAACTATTGTTTTCGAGTACCACTATTCAAACTACTATCAAGTGAACAATGTTTTACTCTATTTAATCAGAGTTCATCAGATATTAATGGATATTAATATCTGTAAAACATTGTTCACTTGATAGTAATATGAATAGTGGTTTCTAATATTAATGAACCCGAAGAAACATATATATCGAATAGATAAGATAATAGATTAAGACCTAGAAAAACACCTAAATTTTCAGTAAGTAATTATGACACCGATGATGACTTTAGCGAAAAATTATTAACAACAAAAAAGAGACATGTTACAGTTAAAATATGTATTAGTAATGAAAGTAGAATTTAATAGTAAGGATTTTCCATTATAAAATAGTTATTTTGTACCTGTTGTAAAATAAATATTTTTATTATTAACTTTTTGTATTGTAGAATAGATAGTTTATGTACATGTAGCTTTTAATTATATATATTTCCTTTTTAATAGATACTTTTACATTATATATTTATATTTTTTAATGTCGAAAAAAAATAGATTATATATATATTTTTTTAATTATATATTTACTGATATAATTAATAAAACCACATTCTTGTGAACAATTTTTCTTTTTGTGCACCGTAAGTAGTAAATAAGCTAAGAGAGTTTTGGATGAAAAAAAAATCCCATGTATTTTCTTATTGAGGTTCCCCGAAACATTTTCCGCCGTTCCGACGGTACTTGAATGATGCTCGCCCGGAAAGGGTTAGAACCGCCGTTATGGCGATGCCGATCTTCGGTCGCGTCGCGCAAATCGACGCGTCGGCTGTATCAAGTGCACGTCGTCCCCAATTGTTAGGACGCATACGGACGCAACACGGCTTATCTGTTTCCAATATCACAAGATCGTAATAGGAACTGTGAAATGTCTAACACTAGGGAATTGTGACGCCCGTGCGTGCGCGTGTCTCTCCGACGCTTATCGTAAAATTGCAAAAGATTACCCTGGACCGTGGATCACTTGGCTCGTGAGTCGATGAAAAACGCAGCTAATTGCGCGTCAAATTGTGAACTCGAAATGTCGATGTTCAAAGGCCACTTGAACATTGACATTTCGAACGCACATTGCGATCCTCGGATACTGTTTCCGGACCACTCCTGACTGAAGGTCGTTTCTATATGAACGACTGCGCGGCGCGTTGTCCGACGTTCATCTTTGTCGTGTTAAACGGTGTCGAACGAAACCGGATCCCGTGCACACGAAGATGATGGTCGGCCATTGTTGGCCGTCACAAGTGAAGCGCGGGAAGTTGCACGATCGATGATCACGCAACATTGATTCCCGGCCGTCTTGGGATGTCGAACGTACGATATGTTCGCGGGCGCGTTCGTATTCCCAGGTATTGAGTATATGCGCGTACGCATACGCGAAGCACATTCATCACGGTTTGTTTCCCGAAAACACAACGACGACAGTGTTACCATTCGGTTCCCTCTGTTTGATTAAAGTTCAACGTTGTTTAAGTCAGACCAAGCTTTCTCCGATGCGCCGTGCAGAGTAGTGAAGTGAGAAACCGCGAGTGCCGAGTTTTGTATGTCGCGGTCAGACGTGATTCGCCGTTCTCCAAGTCGTCGACCGACCAATCAGGAACGTAGGCGTGGTCAGGCGTTGGAATAAATACAGCGCCCCGATTTGACCAAGGCGCATTCGCACGCTATCGATTGCTCTGAGCACATCGGTAGTAATAGAATACATCAACCGGTATATTATATTATAATATAATATATTTTCCACAACACAGCGAAACCAGAAGAAATGGCTGTCACCAACGACAACGGCCAACGTATAGCAATGGATATATTGCAGAATATTGACACCTACGATGAACTGCAAAAGACAATGGAAAACTTTATGAAGATGATGCACATCGCCGTCGAAAACAAGATAAACGAGCTCAAGAAAAACGAAAAACCACCACGAAAGTCCAACAAACGACAGAAGACAGAATCACCGGAAATAGAAACGAGCAACATGTACGAAGCACTCCGCACGATCGACGAAGATACGAAGAAAGAAGAAACGACGCCAATGGACAGCAGCGAAGAAGAACCGACAGCCTCCACCTCCGCAGAGAAACCCGGGGTAAGTACCAACATCACAAAACACACAAACACACACAAACAGCACAAAACAAACACAAAAACAGCAAACAACACAATCCAATTACCCAAAATGCCTTCTATCTCCCCAATTACAATCACTGACCCAACACAATGGTATCGAGTCCGAGATCTAATGAAAACACACAACATTCAATACACACAAAGTAGATCCGTCCCGGCCGGAGTCCAAATCACTCCATCAACAGAACAAGACTATCGCAATCTCAACCGAATTCTCAACGAAAAAGCCATTCAATCTTTCACATACCAACTCCGTAGCGAGAAAAAATTAAAAATCGTCATCAGACGCGTACCCCAATTCCTAACCGACGAAGACATCAAAGCCGATCTAGATTCTAGAAACTATCCGATCGCAAAAATCACTAGGATGAACGGTAAAGACCGCCTTCCAGCCCCACTTATTTTAATAGAAATAGACAAAGAATACAAGTCAATTTTCGACATCCACACAGTTTGCGGATTAGAAGTAAAAGTAGAGTCCCTCAGACTTAGAACAGACATCGTACAGTGTCACAGATGTCAGAAATTCGGTCATCAACAGCGTACTTGCAACGTGAATTTCGCGTGCATGAAGTGCGGAGAGTCACACTCGACGCATGAATGCACAAAGCCGTCAACCACCCCCCCTAAATGCGCAAACTGTGGCGGAGCTCACCTCTCGTTCAGCTTATCATGCAAAAAGAATCCAAATAACCCAATAAACATACCAATACAAACACGCAAACTCATAGAAGCACCACTACCAAAACACAACGCGTGGACTCAAAGACAACAGACAAATAACATCACCGCAACCACACCCACACCCACAACCCGGGAAAATACACCAAAACCAACACTTAACTCACACGAAAAAGCTGACGACACAATTGCACTCATGATTGGGAAACTATTCCTAACATTTAGCTCGACAAACCCTACACCCCAACAAACACAAAGCTTTTTCGAACAAACAAACGAACTTACAAAACTTACGTAGACGTAATGCTGCTAAATGAAACACATCTAAAACCAAGTAACTCATTAAAAATACAAAAATACAAAACTTACAGACACGATAGGCCGGTACAAAAAGGCGGCGGAACCGCTATACTCGTACACGAAACAATAAAACACAGCGAACTTGAATACAAAACACTCGATATCATCGAAAACACAGGCATACAAGTAAACACAAAAAGGGGACCGATAAACCTTTACGCAAGTTATCTTCCCTCCGGATTAGACATAGTAGAATCAGACATACAAACGATCTTCAATCAAAACACACCTACAATATTTGCGGGAGGTTTTAACGCGAAACACCAAAACTGGAACTCGAAAGTAGCCAATAAAAACGGTAAAAAACTAAAGAAAATAGCACAAGACAACAACCTCAAAGTAATCGGGCCTGTGGAACCCACACACATACACATACCAACGGGTACTACTGACGTTTTAGACATAGCAATACTTAAAAACATAACCACAACACATACAATAGAAACTATAAACGACCTCTCCTCAGATCATTTTCCAGTGATATTAACGCTTGACATGGACACAACTAGAACGAAAAAAACATTTAATAAGACAGACTGGGGAAAATTTAAAGAATCCCTAGTACTCAGAACAGTAAAAATTCACAACGCGAAAGACATCGATCAAGCAGTGATCACACTGGAAGATGACATAAAAAACGCAATCGCACAAACGACAAAAACTAAAACCATCGACACAAAACTTAACATCCCGACTGAACTAAAAATAAAAATACGACTCAAAAAAAACATACTTAAAGAATATAAAAGAACGCTAAATCCGGTAATAAAAACAAAATTAAACGCGATAACTAATGAAATAAAATCTGACATGATCGAAACTTTAACAAAAACTGGAATAACAAAATTGAATCCCTTAATACGCAAGATCAAACACTCTGGCAGATGACAAAAGCCCTAACAAACAAAAAAAAACAAAATTCCACCGCTAAAAACCTCAAACGGACCGGCAATAACTGATAAAGAAAAAGCAGACGAATTCGCGAACGCGTTAAAGAGACAATTCAAAACGAACCCAACAATACCGAAGCATAACACATTTACAAACCAAATTGAACGGCAACGAAATACAAAAATCGATATAACAGATGGAGAAATCGACGCCACAAATACCGACGAAGTGGAAAAAATAATTAAAAACCGAAAAGCCCCGGGAGCGGACGGGATAACTAACTATGCAATAAAAAACCTACCTAAAACCGGTATACAAATTATAACCGACATAATAAACGGAATAATAAAACACGGACACTATCCCGCGATTTGGAAACACGCGCAGATAATAATGATCCACAAACCTGGAAAAACAACCGCAGATTACCGGCCAATCAGCTTACTTCCGTCAATAAGTAAGCTGGCAGAACGCGTAATACAGACTAGACTTGAAAATGAAGTCGAAAACAAAAACATAATCCCAAATTTTCAATACGGTTTCCGGAAAAACCATTCAACTACACAACAGGCACTAAGACTGACAGAACACATAACCGAAAAAATGAACATATCGACAACAACGGGCGCAATCTTTCTTGACATTGAAAAGGCCTTCGACCGGGTTTGGCACGCCGGCCTCATACACAAAATGAAACGTCACAAAATATCAAACACATTAATAAAAATAACCGACAACTATCTAAAGAACCGTACATTTAATGTCACAATCGGAAACGAAAAATCGACAATCGAACACATAGCAGCAGGAGTACCACAAGGATCCGTTCTCGGACCGCTCCTGTATAACATATACACTTCGGATATTCCCACAATAGAAAAATGTAATATCGCACAATACGCAGACGACACCGCTATATACATAAGCAGCAGACGAACATCGTACATACACAAGCAGTTACAAAACAATCTAGTCCTCCTAAAGGACTGGTACGACAAATGGAAAATTAAAATTAACCCATTAAAAACCGCGGCAATTTACTTCCAACACAGAAAACGACACAAAAGGCCGGACGAAGTCAAACTCGAAGGTCACACAATACACTGGCAGGAAAAAGTTAAATATCTCGGGGTCACAATGGACTCACAACTAACATACACGGTACATATTAAAGAAATAAAACGAAAAATAGGGTTCACAACACACGCACTGTACCCGATACTAAACGGCAAAAGCAAACTAACACTGGAAAATAAAATATTAATAATAAAAACGATAATACTCGCGGGCGCAACATATGCCGGAGAAATATGGCATCAAGCCAGCGAAAAGCAAAGACAATCGGTACAAGGGAAAATAAACAAGGTTATTAGACTCGCGATAAATGCATCGCGATACATGACAAACGCGCGGATACATAAAGAGACAAAACTCGAAACACTGGAAACAATAATATGCAAACGAACACTAAAAACAATAGAAACAATACAGTCACACGAAAACCCCACTATAAGGAAAATAATAAACCCAAAACGGAGACTAATTAAAAAAGACGGACTTAAACAAATTAAAAGACGCGCAGAGGATAACGATATCCAATTAGCCGCGAAAAAAATCAAAAATTAACAGATAAACAGAGATCAACACAAACACACAAAAATGTAGCAAAACACACAGCATTCCATATAGGATAAACAATCGTAACACACAAACACACAACTACACACAATAACACAAAACATACACAACCCCGGGTAATGAAATTGGAGTGGAAATGGAGGCAACTCCGACCACCAAACAAACTCAAAAGGACTCATATAAATGACCAAGGCACATTCTCTACGAGACCACCTTGCGAACTACTACCTACAGAACTACCGACTACAATCGCTGCTAGATTTATCTTCGAGAATTTAGTCAAGAAGACGAAACGCTGCCCTACAGCAGCAAGAAGTTTTTTTTTCTGTGTTTGACTACGGAACCCGGGATATTTTTCTCACCAGCAATTTCACCAACATATGTAAGTCATTTTTAATCAACATTTATTTTCTTATTTGTGTTGCCTTGCCTTGTTTTCTGCCCGTTAGTTTTCTGTTTTTGTCGGACAGAATTCTGACTAAGTCCGAAGTGGACTTAGAATAATTTCGGTTACCGAAATTATTCTCCGCCGATTTTTCTACATTGACAACATTTTTTGTTTTTCTCCGCCGTACCCTGTGAAACGTGAGTTTCACAAACCCCTTGTTATTTCTTTTTGCTACGCCCCACCTCGGCGTCAGTGTTAAATTCATTCCCCGTTTCCCCTGTGAATTGGTGTTGGTGCCGACGGCTGAAGAACAGTTTTTTTTACCTCCCAGTGCTTGGACGCTTACAACGATTTTTTTGTGTGTGCGGTGTGTTTCGGTGCTCGCGGTTACGTTTTGTACACGTGGTGTGGTGTCTCTGCGCGGCGTGGGGTGCGCGAGTGCTAGTGTTTGCGACACGTGGTTTTGGATACCTTGAAAACCGCAAGTATTTCTTTATTATTGTTTTTTGTTCTTTCCCCGTTTGTATATCTCGCCCTTGTAATATATTTTTTTTTGTTGCTTTCCCTCTCCATCACATATATATCACTACCTCGTCTTTTTTTTTTTTGTTTTACCTAGTAACTCCTTTATCCCGTTTCTTTACCACATCGTGCCCTAGCCCATATTCGTATAATTTAGATATTGATTTCTTCCCTTAGCAGATCTCCTGCAAATTTACCTTTTCCCTAGCCCCATTTGAATTTTTTTTTAACCTAACCTCCCTTGAACACGTTTTTCTTTTTTTCTCCTCGTTTAATTATATACATCCACCTTGCTATTTCTCCCTAGTAAGTTTCTGCCATCTTTTTTTTTCCTTCTAATTTTTTTTTCTCCTTGCCTTGAAAACCACCTTTTTCCCTAGCTACCTTTATTATATATATATTTATTTTTTCTTTCTTTTTTTGTGTCCATGTTTTTTTTATTATTCATACCTTGTGTTGTTTTTTTTTATTTTGTTGTTTTGTTTGTTTATTTATTTATTAGTTTTTTTTCTTAATTTATTTTATTTTATTCTTATTATTTTTCTTCTCTCTCTTGTATTTTGTCCTTGCATTTATTCAATCCTTGCTTGCCTTGCCTGGCTTGCATCTTTAGCGTCCGTATTTGTTATTTACTGATATTATATTTTTTTTATTTTTTTTTATATTTTATTGTGCGTTTCCTGTTGTATATATTTTATTTTATTGTGTAAATATATTGTAAGATTTTTTGTACAGTGGAAACACCTCTTTTATTTTTTTTCTACCTTACACTTCGTCGTAAGTATCGAGTGTCTAGGCATTTTAGCACCTTTCCCCTTGTTGTTTTACCCCGGGCGCTCCGCGCTGAGAAGCCGGCGCGACGCCCAGCGCCTGCTGACCGTTTCCCCGAAGCCCGAGGGTAACAATTGGCGCCTAACGTTCCAGGCCAGAGTATTGGATAATACTCGCGAACCCCGAGGATGCCAGTAGATACGAGATCCACGACGAAGAAGACCACCATGGATGACAACGACGTTCCGTTGAAACCAGAAGCGCCTGCAGGCCCGGAAACACCTGCCAACGACCAGGAAGACGTCGCGACGCCGACAGGTCCCGAGTTGCCCGTTCCGGATACTGTAGCGACGCCAGCCTCCGACGCCCATCAGCGAACTCAGCAGTTTTTTGACAATGTGTTAAAATCTGCTGAGAAGCGACAGCCATCCATGACTGCACTACGGTACGCCTACATGGAGGGAGAACTCGCGGCGTACAGGGCATGTGCTGCCCAGCCGCCGAAAGTCGACATCCCTACCACCTCAACTGGCGCTGCCGAAGCCCACAACGACCCAGACGCTATCAACCAGATGGCCCAAGCCCTGCGGCAGTTAATGGGGGACAACAAGTCCCGGAAGACCACCCCAAGACCCTACAGCGGACACCTGCTGCAAGACCCCATGCTTTTCCTGACGCGCCTGGAAGCGTACCTCGAGGACGGGCAACTGGAGGTGCCCGAAGACATCGATGACGCCATCCAACCCCACCTCACAGGCAAGGCGTATGAGTGGTACAAGCGCCAAGAAGCCAGCTTCATGGATTTGGCGGATTTCCGGAGGAGGTTTGAAATAGAATTCATGAGTGATCAGAGGCGGCACTTACTCCGACTGGCCACCGAAGCCCGACAGCACCCCGACACGCCCGCGGAAGCCTTCGTAAACCGCCAGAGGAGGCTGTGTTTGCGGTTGGACCCCCACTGGTCTGAGCCGGCCCTGATCAGCCATATTACCAGGCGGATGACGCGGGACTACTGCGTGCAGCTTACGCAGTCCGCGCCAGGGACATTCACAGAACTTCTGGAGCTCTGTGCGAAATGGACAGCCATCTTCGACGGGCTCAAACCAACCTCCAAACCCGCCACCACCACCGCCACTGGACGACTTCCTGAACCCAAGAAGCCGGCCCAGCCCTCCACCTACAACCCGAGGCCTCCAGGGGCCGACCAGGTGAACCGCCGCCCGCCACTGGGCCCAGCCGAACCGCGGCTTCCGCGATGTTGGTTCTGTCCGGAGAACCACCTGAACAGGGACTGCCCGAAACGACCATACTGGTTTAAGGAGCGCCACCCATCAGCTGAGGGGACCCCAGACAAGACCTCGAAGCCAGCCAAGAAGTCGGGGGAAGCCTAAAGGGCCGCCCCAGCAATCACGGGACGGCCCTGAATATCACAGCCACCATTAACACCACCGGAACGCCAGCCATCAAGGTCCGTGTAAATGGGAAATTAGTCACCGCCTTGGTGGACACCCAAGCGAGTCAGAACCTCGCCCGACCGGAATGGACGATTGGTCCAACTACGGAAATTACGCCGATCGATGTCCAGCTGGCCGATCAACGACACCACCTTACCGCCAACCACAGCGGGACCCTAGACGCTGCCAGCACCACTACCGATTTTAAGTTCACAACCACCGTCGTGGTTTGTGAGCACCTAGGAGCGAACATCATTCTGGGACTCCCCTGGCTCCAACAGCACCGTGCAGTGTTGGACTTCATGCGCGGATGCCTGCATGTGGGAGAGGATCAACGATGGACGCTCCATTTCCACCACCAATCCCCGCCTCAGAAGGGACCAACCATCAACCCCGACGAAGTCGGTCAAAATGGAAGGATGGACCGCCGACCAAAAGAGGACGTTTCTAAAGACTCTTGCCGAGTTCCACGAACTCTTCTCTGAGGAAGGGACCACTTCGACCACGGCGACCACAAAACACACCATCCGCCTGACAGACGACGTACCGATACGAGTTCCCCAATACCGATACGCCCCAGAGAAGAAGGTCATCGCGGAAGAAGTGGAGAAGATGCTCGCCGCCAACGTGATTCGCCCCAGTCATAGCGAATACAACTCGCCCATCGTGATTGTGGAGAAGAAACGTGGTGAGCCTCGCTCCTGCATTGACTTTCGGAAGATCAACGCCAAGACCCTCGACGAAGTCAGCCCTTTACCACCCATTCAAGACTCCTTAAGGGAACTTGGTGCCGCCAAGATCTTCACCACGCTCGACCTGAAGAATGGTTACTGGCAAATAGAGTTGGCTGAGCAGTCCAAACATCTGACCGCCTTTACAACCCCTGATGGAGCAGCATACGAATTCAATGTGATGCCATTCGGACTCAAAGGCGCCCCTACCACCTTCCAGAAGCTGATGGTCCAGGATGTACTGGTCGGATACCTCCGGGAATTCACCATCGCTTACCTGGATGACATCATTATCTACTCCAACTCCTGGGAGGACCACCAACGCCATCTCCGTTTGATCTTCGAGAGTTTAACACAGCATGGATTGAAGCTGAACCTCGAAAAGTGCCAGTTTGCCAGCAGCCAGTTGGACTACCTCGGTCACGTGGTGACATCCGAAGGGAACCACCCGCAAGCCGCTCACATCGAAGGCATCCTAACCACCGAAATCCCGAAGACCAGGAAGGCCCTACGCCGTTTCCTTGGCGTCATAAACTGGCTTCGAGATTACATCCCGGAATGTTCCAGAATACTGGCCCCTTTAACGGATCTTCTGTCCAGGTCCACAAAGTACAAATGGACCAGCGAAGCCACAGCAGCCTTCGGAGATCAAGACTGCCGCCTCCAAACCTCTCTTCGTCCACCGGCCCGACTTCACCAAGCAGTTCGTTCTGCAAACAGATGCCAGTTCCATCGGCGCTGCTGCAGTCCTTTTCCAGGAGACAGAAGGGCGACGGGACGTAATTAGCTACGCCAGCCTGAGGTTCAACGCCACGGAACGCAACTACCACGTGAACGAACAAGAGTGTTTGGCAGTCATATGGGCCGTCAAGAGGACCGCGCCTATTTGGAGGGTCGACCTTTTACCCTTCGAACGGACAGTAAAGCCCTTACCTGGCTAGGGCAGTTCCGCGAGGCCAAATCCAAGCTCATGAGATGGTCCCTACTCCTACAGGAGTACCAATTTAGAGTGGAGCATGTCCCCGGACGGGAGAATGAGCTGCCCGATGCCCTATCCCGAAGCCCTGGAGACGAGGAAACACCCAAGAACCTTGGAAACATGGAACGAATGCTACCCAAGGAGTTTGGTCGCCCTAGTATCTCCAAACCCCAAGACCAAGTCTTTATCCTCGACGAAGACGAGGAACCCTTGTTCCACCGCGTCCAAGATGCCCAGCAAGAAGATCCCCAAGTCATCGACCTTGTCCAGAGGGCTCTTCAACCACCCCAAGAAGATGCTGAGTCCGTCTTTATAGTACGGAACGGCGTCCTTCGACGACGTATGGGCGATCGGTTCCCGATTGTGTTACCACGAGCTGCCAGGAGACAGGTCATATACCAATACCACGACCACCACACGGCAGGCCACCCGGGAACCGAAGAAACCTTGAGGGCCATCCAGGAAAGGTATTATTGGCCTACCATGACTCCCGAGATAACGGACCACGTGAAGTGCTGCCGCATATGCAACGCCTTCAAGAGGGGGGCAGCCCAGTCCAAAGCCCCTTTAAGGCCCCATGCACCAGCCAGGCCCTTTGAAGTTATCTCCGTGGATATCATCGGACCAATGACCGAAACCCGGACCGGTAACCATTTTGGGATCGTCGCCCAAGACCTATACTACCGATGGACCGAAGTAGGCGCTGTCAAGAGTGCCAGTTCCGATGCTACCACTACGTTCCTCGAGAACCTCTTCCACCGTTTTGGGTACCCCATGGCCATCCTAACGGATAATGGTCCCCAATTCACCTCCGTTGCTTGGGATTCCGCCATCCGTCGCTGGCAGTGCCTCCACTGGACCACCCCAATTTATCATCCCAGGGCAAACCCCGTCGAGCGACGAAACCAAGAGTTGAAGAAGGGCCTACGAATTCAACTCGAAGGTCAGACGCCGGAAAGATGGGACGAGAAGTTGGGAGCGGTCACCTTCAACTTACGCTGCCGCCAGAACGCTGCTACCGGCTATTCCCCTGCCCGTGCCCTTTTTGGGTACGAGCTACAACGACCAGGGGAATGGCGAGATCCCGATCCGCGACCTGTTGAACCCGCCGACCAACGCCTGAGCAAGCTGCACGCCAATGAGCTGAGATACCGCGAGCAAAGGTATGCTCAGCCCAATACCCCGATGCCGATCCAGTTCCGACCAGGTGCCTGGTCATGGTAAAGGCCCGGCACCCAGCAAACACTTTACCCCACGATGGTTAGGACCATACCCAGTGTTGAAGAACGCTGGTCCCACGGCTGTTTGGGTAGAACGACCAGGCGCTCAGCGCTGCAAATATCACCTGGACGAGCTCCGCCCCTGCCGGATCGCTCCCGATCCAGCTCAGCGAGCAGCCGAGCTCGCCGCCCGAAGAGGAGGCAGCAGGACCCCCACCCGACCCAGCACCACCAGCAGCTCCAGAACCAGCACCAGGGCCCAGCTGGGCCGAAGACTAACCCCCGAGAGACAGTTAAGTGTACCCCCCCCCCACTAGAGACACTAAGTGCGCTGTTCGGTCTGCTAAAACAACGTCTTCCCGGAGGAGGGCCGGATGTTACCATTCGGTTCCCTCTGTTTGATTAAAGTTCAACGTTGTTTAAGTCAGACCAAGCTTTCTCCGATGCGCCGTGCAGAGTAGTGAAGTGAGAAACCGCGAGTGCCGAGTTTTGTATGTCGCGGTCAGCCGTGATTCGCCGTTCTCCAAGTCGTCGACCGACCAATCAGGAACGCAGGCGTGGTCAGGCGTTGGAATAAATACAGCGCCCGATTTGACCAAGGCACATTCTCTACGAGACCACCTTGCGAACTACTACCTACAGAACTACCGACTACAATCGCTGCTAGATTTATCTTCGAGAATTTAGTCAAGAAGACGAAACGCTGCCCTACAGCAGCAAGAAGTTTTTTTCTGTGTTTGACTACGGAACTCGGGATATTTTTCTCACCAGCAATTTCACCAACACATGTAAGTCATATTTTTTAATCAACATTTATTTTCTTATTTGTGTTGCCTTGCCTTGTTTTCTGCCCGTTAGTTTTCTGTTTTTGTCGGACAGAATTCTGACTAAGTCCGAAGTGGACTAAGAATAATTTCGGTTACCGAAATTATTCTCCGCCGATTTTTCTACATTGACAACATTTTTTGTTTTTCTCCGCCGTACCCTGTGAAACGTGAGTTTCACAAACCCGTTGTTATTTCTTTTTGCTACGCCCCACCTCGGCGTCAGTGTTAAATTCATTCCCCGTTTCCCCTGTGAATTGGTGTTGGTGCCGACGGCTGAAGAACAGTTTTTTTTTACCTCCCAGTGCTTGGACGCTTACAACGACTTTTTTGCGTGTGCGGTGTGTTTCGGTGCTCGCGGTTACGTTTTGTACACGTGGTGTGGTATCTCTGCGCGGCGTGGGGTGCGCGAGTGCTAGTGTTTGCGACACGTGGTTTTGGATACCTTGAAAACCGCAAGTATTTATTATTGTCTTTTGTTCTTTCCCCGTTTGTATATCTCGCCCTTGTAATATATATTTTTTTTTTGTTGCTTTCCCTCTCCATCACATATATATCACTACCTCGCCTTTTTTTTTGTTTTACCTAGTAACTCCTTTATCCCGTTTCTTTACCACATCGTGCCCACATCGTGCTAGCCCATATTCGTTTAATTTAGATATTGATTTCTTCCCTTAGCAGATCTCCTGCAAATTTACCTTTTCCCTAGCCCCTCTTGAATTTTTTTTTAACCTAACCTCCCTTGAACACGTTTTTCTTTTTTTTCTCCTCGTTTAATTATATACATCCACCTTGCTATTTCACCCTAGTAAGTTTCTGCCATCTTTTTTTTTTCCTTCTAATTTTTTTTCTCCTTGCCTTGAAAACCACCTTTTTCCCTAGCTACCTTTATTATATATATATTTATTTTTTCTTTCTTTTTTTGTGTCCATGTTTTTTTATTATTCATACCTTGTGTTGTGTTTTTTTTTTATTTTGTTGTTTTATTTGTTTATTTATTAGTTTTTTTTCTTAATTTATTTTATTTTATTCTTATTATTTTTTTTCTCTCTTGTATTTTGTCCTTGCATTTATTCAATCCTTACTTGCCTTGCCTGGCTTGCATCTTTAGCGTCCGTATTTGTTATTTACTTATATTATTTTTTTTTAATTTTTTTTAATATTTTATTGTGCGTTTCCTGTTGTATATATTTTATTTTATTGTGTAAATATATTGTAAGATTTTTTGTACAGTGGAAACACCTCTTTTATTTTTTTTCTACCTTACACTTCGTCGTAAGTATCGAGTGTCTAGGCATTTTAGCACCTTTCCCCTTGTTGTTTTACCCCGGGCGCTCCGCGCTGAGTAGCCGGCGCGACGCCCAGCGCCTGCTGACCGTTTCCCCGAAGCCCGAGGGTAACAACAGCACGAACGCCACCACCGGACAAACACATGCGCCCAGAGTGGGATGCGCGGAAAGGGAACGATGCGCGCGGCAGCCCCATCACAGTCTCCCGCTTGATGATCATGGGATTATCCAGAGAAAGAAGACACCTGGAGATCTGTTGATTGGGTTCATGCATTCTCTAAATACCCAAATATTGTTTATTCTAATCTGGTTAAGGATCCAAATCAAACTATATTAGAAGCAAGATTGATATACTTACAAGCATCATTAAATATGGGTATAAGTAAACTATGTACAAAAATAAATTCTTTAACCAATAGAGTTGACAGCCTCCAAGTGTCTTTTCCCGTTGTAAATGAGGCTATTGTACACTGCATCTCTGCTATTGATGATTTAAAACAACCTGTTGATGAGATTAGCTCATATATGAACAGAGTTGTGGCAAATGATGATGCAACCTCCATACGGCTTGTGAATATTGAAAAGTGTCTTGAAAGTATTCAAAACAAGCAAGATGATATTCTTAAGGAATTAGAACAAAGTGATGATTCAGATGGGGAGGCTGAAAAGATTAAATCACCAACTACAGAGCAGAGAACTGAGTCAAGGCCAAGTGGGACCAAGCAATGTGTCACCTCTGGTATGTTGGAATATGCTCCTAACATACTAGAAGAACTTGTTAATCCTCTTAACAAGTTGGAGAACAGCATGATTCAATATTTGTCTGAGGTGAGTAACTATATGAATTTAGCTGACTCACCCCTCACATCTATACTTATTACAAATATGTTCATATTATCTAAAAGAGGTGATTTTGACCCTCTAAATATCATTCAAAGATCTCTCACAAGGACAGATTTCCCTCAAGAGATTTACCAGACGGCTAGATTGATTCAATGGACATCCCCCGGAGACAAGTTAGATTCAGCAGTGATTGATATTATCAGGCGATGGAATAAAAAGGTAACAACACAGAGAGATATGGGTGTTATACCAAAGAGTAAGAGACCAGTAAATAATACATCTAAGTATGGAGATGGGGAATCATCAGATGATTCAAATAATGGTATCTCTTTAACTTCATCCCGGATATCCTTCCAAGAAAACGATAAGAAATTTAAAGAGATAACATCAAGGAGACTTAAAATCGAGAAAAGTGCAAAGAAATATATGTCTGATTCACATAAGCGAGATAAACCATTTGATTTTGATAGCTTGTTCTAATAAATACTGCCTGTATTGTTGATGCTTAACAATACATATTAAAAAAAAAACTACGCACTATAACACTGAATTAATCTCTTTACACTTCTGCTCTCCTGATACCCAATGTGAAAATCTGCAACAAAGTCACAAATCGGGCAAACTTCTAGTTAAATCTTCGCTCTTAGTTAGCTACCAGTGATGCTGGCTTGAGCCCCCTCGCCACGTCAAGGCCTAAGAGCCAGAGAGGGTCAACGGTCCTTGGACCGAGGGGCCTAAAGCCAAGTCAAAAACACACGCTAATAAGAACCGCACAGAACAAATATCCAGCATCTACTGAGCTGTACGTACGAAGAGTTCACTGTTATAACCCATGTCCCGTCCCCACTGGTCACTAAAACTGGTCGTCATTGTCAGACAAATGAGTAGGGGCCGGTTCAGTTGAGTCAAGGAGAGATAAAGAGGACATGCCGGAGAGGGGGAGGGGGGCGGGGGGAAGAGGGGGGGGGGGGATATACCGGGCCGGAGAGGTTTGCGGGGCACTCACGGCCGAATTCCTCGGGGCTCATGCTGGCCTCGAGACGCATGACGTACCTAATAGATCCGGTATCGGCTTTTCGCTGACAGATGTTGGAAATTGTAAGCAAGGTGAGTGCTTCAATTGACGCATCAGTAAACACTAATGAACGGATTTTAAAGTATCTTATATATGGTACGTTACCAACTATTAAGGGGCCGGTGTTCCAAAAGGGCGACGACACTGTGGCAGAGACAGGATTGTATATCTCTATTTGCAAACAGGCTCCTCCACAAAACCCCTGTGTAGCACTAGCAGCTTCGGCAATGCACTGAAGATGGACACCTTCTATACGGAAAGTACGATCCTTAGGAATGGCGAAACTGGAACGCTTCCACAGCGCCGCATCACCAGGGCCTATAACACCACCAACATAGTCATTAAAACGAAGCCAGCGAGGATTAGATCGTCCACCCCGCCCACGTCCCTTAGATCTCCTTTTTCGAGGCATTTTCTCTCGAAAACGATGGTTTTTAGGAACGATACACAAAAACAAACAGGGCCCCAGATGTCTGCATAGGTGGCATGCTTGGTCGAGTCGGGTTCCACATTTTTAAAAATGTGGAGCCCGGTCGTCATATCATAGATTATGCATACAGACGTCAGACCGTTCGTGATACGCGGTCCGCCGTAATGAGTGTCACGCGTCATGCGAAATTACTCGCCGAATTTAAGCATATTACTAAGCGGTGGAAAGGAAACTAACCAGGATTCACCCGGTAGCGGCGAGCGAACAGGGAAGAGCCCAGCACCGAATCCCGCAGTCTGTTGACGGACGCCGGGAAATGTGGTGTTAGGGAGGATCCGCCATCTCGAGATCGTTCAGTGCACCCAAGTCCTTCTTGAACGGGGCCACTTGCCATAGAGGGTACCAGGCAAGTAGTTGGCCGCCGTCGACCGCGGGAGGATCGCTCCTCAGAGTCGGGTTGCTTGAGTGTGCAGCCCTAAGTGGGTGGTAAACTCCATCTAAGGCTAAATATGACCAGGAGACCGATAACGAACAAGTACCGTGAGGGAAAGTTGAAAAGAACCTTGAAGAGAGTTCAAAAATACGTGAAACCGTACAGGGGTAAACCTAAGGAACCCAAAAGGTCGAATGGGGAGATTCAGACGCGTCTCGTCGTTCGCGTCGACTGCGCTGTTTCCGTTCTGTCCGCGGCCGAACGCGTGCACTTCTCCCCCTGTAGGACATCGCCACCCGTTGGGCGACGGTCTAAGGCCTGCGGTGGAGGCCGTACGAGTGTTTGCTCGTTCGGACCCGCGATGTCCCAGCCGGAGACAATACCGACGGTACGATGGCGGCGCGGGGCCGCGACACGTTCGCGTCCGACCGACCGCAAATGCGGACGGATAACCCGAAATCCGGACCTGGTGCTGGATCCGGCGACCGAAGTCTCTCACTTATGCTACACCTCTCATGTCTCCTTACATTGCCAGACTAGAGTCAAGCTCGACAGTGTATTTTCCTCGCTAATTTTTCCAAGCCCGTTCCCTTGCCAGTGGTTTCTCTAGATAGTGGGTAGGGATAGTGGAAATCTCATTAATCCATTCACGCGCGTCGCTAATTAGATGACGAGGCATTTGGCTATATATAACTTTATTTTCAGAAAGCATTTTCTACATGTTCGTAGATTACATTACAAAAGTTTACTAAATATAACAACGTATGCGATAGGGCGAAAGTCATTCTCGCTGGCCCATACAACATGCCCCCAGGCGTCCCTCGCCCAGCAACACGCACCAGGCGAAGGGCGCCCGGTCGCAGAATAAAAGGAAAAACGGATTACATTGAACAGCGCAAAAACAAACGCGCTGAAAATGCAAAATCGGCACAAAGCATGTGGTAAGTGGCCAGACAGCAAAACAACAAATAAATATAAAGTTTGGCAAAACTTACCGTTAAATAAATAAAATAACATAATAAGGTAAATAGATAAAATGACACAAATTCACAAATGAACATAATTAAAAAGAGAAAGACACTATAAAAATAAAAAGCACGTCATTAGGTAAAATGTGTATATGGACGACAGCACCAGCCATAGATCTTCTGAGCCGCCGCTAGCACCCGACGGCACGCACACACCCGCGCCGCACCGGGGGCAGTAATCCCCCGCCGCACAAACGCCACACCAAATCCGCACATAGCAGCAACCATAGGTTACGCCACACCACGGGGTACGCATCCGCGCACTGGAACACTGCTACCGACACAAAAAGAAGAATCCTCGATGCCGGCAACAGAGCTGTTAGATGGGTCCCCGGAGTGTGTGGAGGCGTCCGTTGACGAGAGGGTCGTCCCAAGATGTCGTGGGACCTGAATGAGATTAGCTCCCCGCTTATCGCCGCCGCGATCAGACGGCTCGCATAAAGGCCTGGTGGATCGAAGGCCCTCACTTGAGGCACGAGTGCACGCAGCTGGACTTTAATCTATGTCCGATGTCCAGCTGGTGAGATGTCGGTGTATTGGCCTCAAGCTATATCCCCTCGTACTCCCAAGATGAGGGGAAGATGTATTTCAATCTCAGGCCAACGGCGAGCCGCTGCCTGGAAGAATTTCTCCAACATGTACCTCCCCCGTTTGCTCCCCATATATCCCGCATATCGTCGCCACCGTCCCACGAGACCTGGACATCACACAAGACAGCTTCATGATTGGTCTTGTGTATGATGTCCGGCTTGAATAGGGTCCCGTCCTGGTGACGAATATGCGGTTCCTCCTCTACACGCCAACCCTTGGCGCGACAGTGCTTCGCCACCTTTCGGGCTATTTCATTATGTCCAGGCGTAAGAAGGGCTTTGTCCTGGGAACACATACGCGATTGATAACCGGTACCGCGACGCAAACCGATTTCTTGTGGCTTAACTCCATCTCCCTGACTCAGAAGAAGCCGCTAACCATGTCACGGGTGCCCGGCAAATAAACATCGTCATCCTCCAACAAGAGTAGATCGTCCACAAAGGCCAGGGCCGGAATTTTTTGCCCGCCTATGCTGCCGCCGATGTTGTTTTGGCTATATAGACCGCACAGCAGTTCGTGCACCACGGCGTTAAAAAGCAGGGGACTGAGCGGATCACCTTGCCGCGCTTCACGCACACCTCACACGTCACGCACACCTCGCGCGTCATCGCATCCCTGACACGAAGAACAGTGGCGTTGCCGGATAACGTAGACGCAATATATTGGGTAGTTCCCGCATAGACCTCCAGGCGCGAAAGAGCACGAAGAATGGAATTGTGCGAAACAGTGTCAAAGGCCTTCCGCACATCCAACGAAACGTTATGTTGCTGGATCGCGGCTCTTCTTTCGCGCACATAGAAGTCTAACAGTAAACTATTTACGAGGGTGCCGTCCACGTGAGCGATACCCTTCTGGGCGGTATGAAGGGTTATTGCGTCCTCCAAACGCCGAGCGACGATCCGATGCAGGAGCCTTTGGCAGCAGGACGAAATGGTAATCGGCCTCCAGTTAGCTGGAGCGCGTGTATCCCCCTCCTTGGGGATCAAGGTGGTTCGAAGACGCGTCCTTAAGAATAGGACCTCCAGAAGTAGTTTGTTGAGGCCCTGAATCGCCGGGACAGTAAGGCCGCTGGGACCGGGGGCGGGCGGCCTTCACCCCCTCATGGCCGCGACGATGTCGTCTCCGGTAATAGGGGCGAAGGTTGGGCCGCGGTATTAATGTCGGTGACCGGGACCGAATCAGGCGGAGACGGGGTCTCCCAGATGCCCGCATATAGTCTCTACCGACGCCGAGGGGTAGTCCAGTGGGACATTTAGGGACCGACCGTTGAGAATGGTGTCCGCAAGCTCACTTTTATTTTTGGAGAATAGGTCTTGGGCCTTCTTATAGTCGGAGACCCGCTTGCCGCGACCGTGGTGTTGCCCACCATAATTTTCGGTATTTCGCGCCACTGAGGTCTTAAAACGTGGCTAAAAGGTCATAATAGAGGTACAAAGGTATTTTTAATAATGTAAAATACTATTAAAAATCTGGTGTGACGAACACAAGTACAGGTTCACTATTAATATTTTTGTGAACGTGTCCGAACATATCCCTCCCCAGAGACGTAGATACGTATTTCGCCTTTCAACAGGCTCATCGGTACGCTCCTGCTGGAGAAAGGATATTCTCAGACACATTCACAAAAAAGAACCACATCGCCACATCACAGAAATTATCCAGACCGGGCGTAGAAGTAGAAGTTTTTTGTGAATGTGTCTGAGAATATCCTTTCTCCAGCAGGGGCGTACCGATGAGCCTGTAGAAAGGCGAAATACGTATCTACATCTCTGGGGAGGGATATGTTCGGACACGTTCACAAAAATATTAATAGTGAACCTGTATTTGTGTTCTTCACACCAGATTTTTAATAATATTTTATATTATTAAAAATACCTTTATATTATACAAAACTGGTGGGGTTTACCTACTGATGTATGTTTCAATTATTCTGATCATAATAGAGGCCCAATTCTGCGCGCACTGTAGCAGCGCCCTTCTCGGTGGAGTCGAATAAGCGACGGGCTTCGGTAGCTGATTCAGGGAGAACTGCACGTATGGTTGCAAGGTGGTCTGCGAAAATTTTACGCCCCGGCAGATGAGCGGCCGGAATGCGACCCCTCTTGGAGGGGCCGGGTAGGGGTCCAGATATTTGAACGTCACGAGATTATATTTATCTTAGGTGATATGGATCTCTCTGATACAGGGCTCCTCTTAACCCTCCGACTAGTTGGTATGTCGGAGGGTGGAGACATTCTGCGTCGCTTGCGAGCGTCAGGGGAGGTTTTAAATTCGCTGGAGAGGCGGACGACCCGTGCAATGGAGTCGGTGAGACGAGATGTTCGCAAAAACTCACCTGAAGACTTACTTGTCCCGAGTTGGTGATATCTCGGAACCTAGTAGATGGCGGGGTAGAGGGGGCCACTTTAGAAGACGACCCAACATGAGACGAAGGCGCTTTTATTGGGGGCGGGATAGGTGACGTTGGGAAGGTGCAAGACGGGGGCACTATTTGCGAACCGCAACCCGGCGCGGACAACCGAACCGGCCCGCGCGCGCACACGCAGTCAAACACAAACAGCGGCGCGCTACTTAGCGACGCTGAGGCCGTGGGCGTGGGAGATGGTAGCGGACTTACAGATGAAGGGGGAACTATCTGAGAGGCAGCGCTACGAAAGATTACCAGCGCATCTCTAGCCCGCACCAGGTATTCCTTTGTAGACGGCTTATCCCGTCTGTGCCTGATTTGGTCTTTGGCTCGACCAGTAGCAGCTACCATCTGAAGACACCCGCCCTTTGGGCCTTTGCCTCGATTCCCGCGAGCCTTTCTAGAACCTCGGCATCGCTGGGTGGAAGTTCCTCGCCCAACGAGGTGAGAGACTGTTCCTCGTGGGACTTCCGCTCGTGAGTTCTTAGTGAGCGGAAGTTAACAAACTTCGCCGGGCAGAAGTTACATATTTTTCGCATTGATTTCGCACAAGACCGAGAATGCTTATTTAGCGCGCCGCGTGTCTGATAGACTTTCTCGCACCTATCGAATGTCGCACTCCGCGACGTTGTGGCACTAATTGCCTTGGGGGCAGGAGACTGGTGACCAGAAGCAATCTTGGCGCCTTTTTTAGGTGGGCTAGGTCCACTGCCGACTGAAGACCCATGCATCATGATGCCTTATTTTTAAAAGCGGTAAACATTGAGTTGTTTTTCTATATTTGTTTTTCTTTTAAATTGTTGCTACGATCAAAGTCGCAGTATAAAAAAAAAACTACAAATATATAAAAAAAAAACAAACGCTCCTCGGAGCCGAACCAGTCTCGGGCGATGAAAACCGCCTCTGCCCGTTCTCGCCAACGTCCAGCGGCCCACCCGGCTACTAAGGCTACCTCAGCCCAGGGGGTGGGGAGACCCAAAGGTAAGAAAACTAAAAAAAAAAACCTAACTAAGGTGGTAAATGGACGCCACCGAATTTCTGCCGCTGGACGTCGCAAACCCGGAAACCTGATGACCGAAAAAAGCAAGCCGCGTGGGCAGAGGGCCGGTCCCCAGACCGAGACTCGTCCCCTCTCGAGGTTCGAGAGATGAGGAAGGGAGGAAAAAAAGAATGCTTTCCAAAAAAAAAACAACTAGTATAATAATTTTTCCCTAACGATACGGTAACATAAAGTTTACAACTAAACCCTGTATAATTAAATTTAAAGATAACCCTGTATAGTAAAATTTAACAGATAACCCTGTATAATTAAATTTAAAGATAACCCTGTATAGTAAAATTTAACAGATAACCCTGTATAATTAAATTTAAAGATAACCCTGTATAGTAAAATTTAACAGATAACCCTGTATAATTAAATTTAAAGATAACCCTGTATAATTAAATTTAACAGATAACCCTGTATAATTAAATTTAAAGATAACCCTGTATAGTACAATTTAACAGATAACCCTGTATACTAAGATTTAACAGATAACACTGGATAATTAAATTTAAAGATATTTGTCGAAATACGGATTTACCACGACAAAGAATTTGCCTAATTAAGAGTAAGAAAAAAAGTGTTTACAAAACGGCAGACGGCCTTAATTTTTCCTAGACAAGAAACAATACGTATTCCTTCTTAGCCGGGTTACAACACAGTTTCACTTTAAATACTAGGTAAAAGTAATCGCAAAATAGCAACATGAGGGAAAAAGTCTCCCTTGATTATAAAGGACAGAGTACTAATGAATGGATTTATATTATAAAATTCGCAATCCAGCGTGTGAAGCACTGATTAAATTTTAACGTTAACTATTATACATTGAGTGATAAAAAAAAACAAATTGGAAAGTGAAACGAAGACGATCGGTATATCGTCTACGTATAGGTAACAGAAAAAAAGAACCAAAATTACTTGAAGATCAACCAAGTGTTCTTTTAAGCGAAACACCTGGGCAATTGAACGAAAGATAACAATTTTTTTTCCTTGTTGGTAACAAATATCTAACTTGTTGTACTACACAATTAGAAACTAGTAAAAATTTAAAAAAAGAACAAACGCATGAATAATGTCAAATTCTTAGCTTTTTCCGATGTACCGCAGTTATTTCCTCCCAGCTTGATAACAGATGGCAACGAGAACTTGTCGGCACAAAGGTACTATAAGTGGGTGTCCAACAGGAGCGTTCTTCCCCGCCGGACCCTAACACCATCAAGTAGCACGATGGTAAAACTAGGAACGTTGGTTACGAAACGTAACGATACCTTTCAAAAAAAAAAACCTCCAAGGGAGTTTTCACAACGTGAATAGATCCTCAATCAATTTAAATCCCCTCAAATGGGACCGTAATTAACACTTAGTTAAGATAATACGGCAGCCTTGATTAAGGTAAAAAGGTAAAAGACACGCGTTACATTCAACGTTCGTTGACGATATATATTCAAAAGGTGAAAGCGAAAAGTCATACGTCCTTGGTAACGGAGCTAAGAAAAACTGGAAGGTCAAAGGCGTACAAGAAAAACGACTGTAAAGAGTAAACATGAATTTACATTGCAAATACGATAATATACAGGGGTTTTAATGCGAAAAAGGTGAAATATATTAACGAAAATAATAAATTTGATCGAAAACGTAGCAATAAAATACGGAATGTTACGAACACGTAACATTGTATAAACGTAATAATTATACGATATAATTTCTAATTGCAATTCCATCTCCATCCTCCGTAGCAGCTTCATCATCAACCAGGTGCATTTTACCATCAATGCCTTCTGCTTCCATATCTTCTTCAGTTATATCAATTTCATCAAGTAGGTGCATATTGTGAAGACAACACGCTCTTATAAAACGACATATATTATCCAATCTTCTAAATTTGATGTGATACAATTGCTGCCATCTTTCCTTTAAAATACCACAACAATGTTCAATAATACAACTGCCTCTTAAGTGCCTTATATTATAATTTTATTGTACACCAGTTAAATTGCCTCTATCCCGAACTTGTATCATTATAAATTTGGTATAAGGTTTGTATAGTGTTTGAAACAAAAAAAAAAGTAAAAAGTATCTGGGATTCCAAATTTATAGGTTTGAAATCCAGAATTCTGAATGGTAAAAAGAGGTAAGACTGAAAAGACAGGTTACCTACACTTTCATTTGGAAATAAGAGAAGAAAACTAATGTGAAGGAACTTGTCGAGAAACAATTTAACAATGAAAATATAAAGTTCGTATGTATTTATAGAGCGTACATGCATATTCTGACGTTCCTACAATTTTATACCAGGATTTAGTGCTCAAGTTTCTCTATTTGTTGGTGTAATTATTATTTAATTTTTTATTTTCCTATAGTCGCAATTGAAGTAGTAACTATTTCATTTAATTTTATCTCGACTTTTTTGCATCTGCTCTTCCTTTTTGTAGCACGTTTGTGCATATACCAGCCCTTATCTTTCACCTCTGGTTTCTGTTACCTTCACCTTGTGTGTGTCTCATTTGAAAGTCTCTGCGACAGGCAGCGCTAGAGTAAAGTGTGTCCTTGTTTTTTTTTATATCCTTTTAAATATTAATTATGAATTCCGTAAAATGTATTTGCTGTTGTGCCTGTGCAGAACCATATAACACCGTATCATGTTCGATTTAGTAAATGTTTTAAAATTTAATGCGTTGATATTACGAATGTAGAGGCGCGTAAAATACACTCTAAGGCCAGTCAGTCTTAGTCTTGTAATTCTTGTGCCAGTCTCGGCGATGATAGCTTAAAGTCGGCAATAGTCTCACTTCATGAGGAAATAAAAACTTTGAAAGACTCGGTTAATACTTCGGCTGCTTCTTCGCTGCCTTTATTAGACATGGAGAAAATTATACAGCAGATCGCTAATCGTGAAACTCGTAAAACTAATATTGTTTACAATTGTACTGAAACTGGCAATTCTAATAACGAGCAAATGACACTAATTCTGCACAGTTGAGAGAAATATTTACTGCTGAAGAGTTAGATGTGCCTGAATTTCAAGTGCTGAGGTTTGGTCGATTTGACTCGCCTGCTAGATGTTCCTCCAATTAGAATTACATTCTCTTCTGAAGCTAAAGCTTTCGAAGTATTAAAAAAATCAGCACGGATAAGATCTTTCGATAAGTGGTCACGCCTGGGTTTTTCTCGTGATCAAACAATTATGCAACGAGAACTGTGCATGCCGGAGAATTAAACTTGAAAATCAAATATAGAAATGGCATTCCCATCATTATAGCTTCGGAAATCTAGGTTCGCCTAATAGTAATTCATACTCCCTTAAATTATACTATAAAAGCACTCGAGGTCTTCGTTCAAAATCGCATTTATTTTTTCCTAACTATTGTGATTTCACATTCGACATTGGTCCTTATCACTGAAATTTCAGAGTTCTTCCCAACTCATTATAATGTGATTAGTTAGATGTGATCGTAAGTTTGTGGGGAGGTCTACTGGTGGCGGTGTAATTATTGCTGTGGTTTCATTCGAAATTATAGATACTTCTGAATTTGCTACATTGATTCCATTAATTGATTTAATAGCCTGCAAATAAAGAATTCAATAATTTATACTATACATGAATTATTCCTTGAATCTTTTTCAATTTTTTCCTGGATAAACCACTTTTATTCATTGGTGACGCTTTCACGACCATACAAATATTAATTTACGTCACCCGGAGGTGTCTTCTTTTCTGGATTTTTGTAACTTGCTACAGCTGAGACAATATAATACAATCTTAAATACTGACGGTCGATTCCTTGATTTTTTTTTTTAATTTAAATTATAATCTTCAAATATCCCTTTGTGATTTGCCTTTGGTTCCTGAAGATGCACGTCATCCGGCTTTATCGATTAATATGAAATTTGTATCATCTCCTAATACATTTTTTTTTTGTCTTTCGTACTGCTGGCCTATTGCCTTGGTATGCAAAATAGGCCGTTTTTCTTCATGTTTGTTGGCTTGTTGTCTGTGAGAAACGTAGCGCGAGGGAGGCTGACTCCCGCCCTCGATGCAAGCAAAAAATGTTTAAGCCGTCTGCCGATCAAGCCGCCTTTAGCTGTGTCCGGGATTTTTATTTCTGTGCAAGACAGTCACCTGGACTTCGTAACCGTCCCTACCTCCAGGAGGCGGCGGCTCAAGATGTCTGGTGATCGGCCGGCGTTGGTGTTAAGAAAACAGACGGGTGGTCGCCTCATTGCCCCTCTCGCCCCTCACATCCAGGCCAGCATGCATCTACTAAGTAACTATTTTTTGGTGAAACATGCTCTTAAGTGAAGAAAATGTACAATATGAAAAAGTTAAGGCTCCAAAGGTGAGTATTAGTGAACATGCTACAAGACATTTTTTTACAGTTGCTCTATTGTTATTGTTGAAATAATGAAATATTGAAATATAACTAAAACTACTTAATCAACTAAGAAAACTATGCTACACTACAAACTACACACTTACAAACTAGTGTCTCTTGCTCATGCATTACACGTCCAGTATTTCGGAAGTGCTTTAGTATGTTTTGGTTTAATGTCTTAGGCTCCGGAAAAAACCCCGGGGACCGGTCATCAGAAGCGTAGGCTTCTGGAATTCCAGGCCCCCAGTACCCATCGGAACCAGTTGGCATTTTCACAATTTCTTTTAGAATTGGCACTTTGGGTGTTATTTAGCGCATTGGTTGTTGTCTTATTTAGGTTGTTGTCATAATTTGAGGTTTGTCATAATCGGTAGAAGTTATCTTTGGTCGGCTATTCCCCATGTCTACCTTGAAGGTATCTTGTATGGAGGGTTCTACTTGTCGCTCCTGCAAGAGCGTTCAGGTGTTGTAATAGCTCTTCGTTTCTTATTATTTCGCGCATGCTAATCCCATCTAGGGCCAGTCTGCGATGTTCGGCGACTCCCTGTAGGTCCTTGTTGTTACACACACTGAAAATATTATAAGAAAATGGTATAATTAATATTGATGATTCAAGCAACAGTGAAGATACTAACTAAAAATACTTCTTAGGGCCGGTTCTACACGACCGCAGATAAAACTCGATTAGTTATCCTATGTTTTAATTTATTCCATATTATAACCCGAGATTTATGCCAGCGTACGTTCTACACGTCGTTTTTAGTTCACGGATAGTTATATCGTCAAATTTTTTTGTTGGCAGTAAATGTGACAAGTGGTAGTAAACACCTGATTACTTGTTTATGTAATGTTAGTTTTTACTTTTACTGTTGATTTTATGCAACGAGTACAATGATAATAATATAAATAATCATATAAAATGTTACAGATGCAATTGCCAGACTATGGCCACAATTTTTACCTAAATATGCCTAGAAATGTAGAAGAATTGCAAGAAACTAAACAGATTTCATCAGGTAGCTAGATTTCCTAATGTACTAAGTACAATTGATTGCACTCACACAAGAATACAATCTCGTGGTGGTAATAATGCTGAGTTGAAAACAGAAAAGGATATTTTTCATAGAATATTCAGGTAATAGGAGATTCTCAATTATGAATTTGTGACATCATAGCTAGATGGTCAGGATCTACACGTGACCAAAGAATTTTGAATGCATTAGCAATTAAAAAAAACTAAGAAAATGAACACAATAACTCAGTTATACTTGGTGATAGTGGTTACGGTATTATAATATATACGAGGGTGGTTCAAATTTAAACCGGAATTTTTTAAAAGCGCGCAAAACTTAGTGTCGTAAAAGTGGTTGCACTGGATGTTAGACCGGTCTGTTACGAGGCGTCGAGAACAGCCGGGACCGCGTAACCTCGCTTGTTAGTGTAGTTAGAGCCATGAGCGAGAAGGGTGTACCAGTGTCTGTTGCGCAACGCATCATTATTCGTTTTTTGGTTAAAGATAATGTAAAATCCGCGGAAATTTATCAAAAATTACTCGAGCAGTTCGGGGATGAGTGCCTCTCCAAGACTCAAGTGTATGAATGGTGTTCCGCTTTCCGAAAAGGTCGAGAAGTGGTGGCAAACTTGCCACATGCACGGCGTCCCAGAACAAGTGTTACCGATGAGAACGTCCGCGCTGTCGAAACACTCATTTTGGAAGACCGACGCAGCACTGTACGCAAGATGGCTCAAGAAGTGGGCATCAGCGTAGGTAGTATTGAACAAATAATTCATGAACGGCTTGGTTACCGCAAAATTTCAGCTAGATGGGTGCCAAGACTTCTGAATTTTGAGCAGAAAAACACACGCCGGGAAGTTTGCACGCGTCTCCTGCAGCGGTATGAAGAGGAAGGAGACAATTTATTGTACAGAATATTCACCACAGACGAGACTTGGGTTCACTACTATACGCCGGAGAGTAAACGCGCGTCTATGGAGTGGAGGAAGAAAGACGAAGGCGCGCCAATTAAAGCGAAGGTTACAGTGTCAGCTGGGAAGGTGTTGTGTACCGTGTTTTGGGACATTAGAGGAATAATTGCGGTTGATTTTCTCACTGAACAACGAACTGTGAACGCGCAGTATTACAGTACCCTCTTAAAAAAACACGGTGAAACCTGCCTACAGATCAAAACGACGCGATATTCCAATCCGTAGTGCGATATTGCTGCAAGACAACGCCAGACCGCATACAGCTCGGCTTACGATGGATACATTGAACGAATTGGGTTGGGAACCACTGGAACACCCTCCTTATAGTCCCGATTTGTCACCATGCGACTATTATTTATTTGGTCCATTGAAAGAGGCACTTAGCGGACGGCGATTCGAAAGCAATGCGGAGGTAGAATCTTTCGTGCGCGAATGGTTACGTGACAGGTCGAAAGATTTTTACGAAAAAGGCATCCGAAAGCTTACGGAGAGGTGGCAAAAGTGTGTAGAGTGTGACGGCGACTATCTAGAAAAACTGTACAAAATTTCAGCTCTATAACTTACTAATAAAAATTTTTATAGCAAAATTCCGGTTTAAATTTGAACCACCCTCGTATATATATATATATATATATATATATACCGCCTAATTCTGAGCAAACGCAACGATGCGAATGTATGAATATTTCTCCCGCTTCGAATACAAATCCCCTGAACGCGTTTAGCCAATCACAAAACAGTCTGTCGCGCAACGATTTGACAATTAATGTCACAAATTAGTGTCACCACTGTCACCCTATACGGAGTCTCTTAAGCGTTTGAATAGTGATAATGCCGCGTTGTACACTAGAAGAGAAAGCCGAAATGATGAAATGGTACCACGCTGATAATTCTTATCAAAGAATATGTGACTTATTTGCCGGAGTTCCTAATGATACGTTCATTTTAGTATGCGCTGCAGTAGAACTAAATTCAAATTTGACACATAGCGATATTTCCAACGATTTAGGCATATGCTGCTCTTCCGTTAACCGCATACTAAAATTAAATGGTTTTCGTAATTAAAAATATTCCAAACATCATCAATTATTTTACGGTGATGAGTTTGAACGGATAAATTTCCGTTATTATATAATTAATTTCTCATTATGAACAATTTATTTTATTATCTGTAAGAGTAAATTTTTCTTTACATTACTAGAATTTAATTTAGTTTTTATTTATTTCTGAAGTTTATTTAGTTTACTATGAATAGTTTTTGTTACCTTTATTATTAAAATTTAATTTATTAAATCTCTTGATGCCTTATTTGCAATTTTCTTAACCGCTTATTAATAATTTTATTACGTTTTGTGTGACCATCGTCAGTATAACGTATTGCAATTTATTTATTATAAAATCATTACAATAACACAGGACTAAACAATTTATAGTCCTTTAATAGTAATTTGGTAATCAGATAATTTTTCTTACGCGGCTCCATAATATGTAAGTATGTATGATATATGACATCGATGTTGACACGCCTACAGCATTCAGGGGAATTCTATTTGGAGCGGGAGAAATATTCATACATTCGTATCGTTGCGTTTGCTCAGAATTAGGCGGTATATATATATATATTGTCCTGGGGCATTCCCATTCCCATGAGAAGCCCTGGAACAAAAATACTATGTAATCTTTATCCTGTAACAATAAGTTAGTATATAATAATTTTTCGGAACTGTATATTTCATATGTCAAATTAACGAAGTTAATTCCGCGTATAAATTGCTTAAATTTGTGTTATTTATCTTATTATATTCTATTTTCCATTTTCTTTAGTCATTTTCATTAATATTGTTGTTATTCCGAAGACTTTTAACTTGGTTGATTGATTATTTTATAGCGATTTTCTTTAGAAATAACTGTACCTATTTGAATTATTTACGGCGGGAAATATCCCAATTTTGTACAGACGCACTGCGAAAGTTTGTATATTGCTAGGTTAGTTTCTTGTATTTCAAAATTAAATTTATTAATTATGTGAGATATCTAAACGATTTGTTGTTATAAATTAACTCACTTAGAAATATTAAAATTAGATTAAAAATTACAAACATTAATCAACGAATAAGAAGCAAGGATAGAAAAAATCGCTAGTTAGCGTGGGTTGTTGAAAATTAATTACACGCGTCGATATATTTTAAGAGAGTTCCAAGAATTAAGTTAAAAATTTATTAAATATAGTACAATATCCACACCCGAAGTCCTATCCTTCGAATCACCAACATTTAAAGCATCGATAGACGCAATATCCAATTCCAACTCCTACCTAGAAGATATTAAAACGAATTTCCTATCCCGAGGGACGCCAACCTGCCTAATTCCTTTATCAGAATCTTTATCCTTAGAAAAGGATCCTGAAACCGTTTGAACATCCGGAAGCCTCAATCTACCAAACTTGAGTACTTTTATAATCTACTTTTCTATAACACCAAAATTATTTATATTATTATTTGAATACAATCGTTTGGTATTATTTATTTTATGCAAAACACTTTAATTATCACTAAGTATACCTTTATATCGAAAAATACAGTTCCCTTGTGTTTAATTCAAGTAAATTTAGTCATTTTAGTTATGTATCATTATATGAATATAAAGATAACCTAATTTTCAAATCATCATATGAACACGTGACCGTATATAGGTTAATGTACTTGACTATTTATGTAAACACTTACTTTTAAAAGTAAAGTTCTAATTAAATCATTTATTTATTCTCCTAACTCTCTCGTTTTCTTTATTAGATTACATATCCAGAATTTAATTATATATTAACTTGTTTATTCACTCACATCTATATTACACTACCAGACCCACACTATTGTTATTAATAAATTATAAATTCACCTTATCAATCTGAGCTAGTTGGTGCCCATTTAATCATACATTTTTAGATTAAATACTAGAAGATTATGTACACTGAAGAGACCGATTAAGTTGAGTACAAAAGTTATTTATTTTTACGTGTTATTTATGTTTTTGCCCCTAATTCAAGCGACATCTGTGAGTATTAGCTACATCTATAGGTCGTTTATTAAACTTTACTTGCACATTCAATTTTTAAAATTACATAATCTTAAATACTCATTACATTTCCAATTAATATATATAACGTAAGTGCCATTTATTTATACACCATACTACATATATACTACAAATTAGCGCTCTAACGTCGTGGCGTTTATTTATACATATTACTCCATACATATACTACATATTTACATCAATTTATATATATATATATATATATATATATATATATATATATTGAAGTAATATAGAGATGCTGTAATTATAAAAACTAGCATTTACGTTGAGCGAGAAGTGATTAGTTAAATAGATTTTAAAAATAATAATTGGGCGCCTTATTAAATGTGATACACTTCTCAACGTACACAATCTCTGTTTCTGCTTGCCAACTAGTTTCAGGGTGCATGAAAACTGTGTAAAAAAGTTTAAATAAATGATATATCTCAGGCTCGTCGTGACTAAAAGTAGTTGCTTCCTTATAAGTAATTTAAATAAACAATTATCAACCTCTACAACTGGATCTACATCAATAAGAGATTTATATAATTATAAACAAAATATATTTATTGCATTTAAAGTAGAAAACTGTAATAACATGTACAAATATAAACGTTTAAGTGGAATGTGAACTATATATGTGTATTACAACAAGGTGTTCAATTGACAAGGTTATGTGTGTTGTTATTTTATAATAAATGTGGACTAAAATTATGTAAACAATCTCTAATACGTAGGTGAGTACCTTTTAATTATGTGTACTGAGTAAAATAGGTATATTATTTAGGAAAATTATAGTTTTGGAATGATATGTGGTAAAAGGTGAAAAAATTCGAGAATCTTTATTTATTTGTGTGTTTCAATATTTAAAGAAATAAATTAAAGACGATATTTATTAGTTCAGTTGATATAGTTAACCTGTTGTTCTGCTTGTAGGTTCTAAGCGGCGATGCTGTTGAGTCTTGCTGATGTAAGTTACTCCGAACGCTCTCCGACTTTGGCGGCTTGTGCGGGAAATTTTGATGACGCTCTCGAAGTTTTCTTCGGACTCGGAACAACTCTGCTAGTATCTCTCTACGGCCTTGTATTACTGTTGGATTTGAGGTATTTGCTTGATCTTACACTCCTCCAAGTAGAAAATGACCTGTAGTTCTTCTTAGTTATATATTTTGGGTATTTTCGTGTACTTGATAAAGAAATTGATAGTTTAACGCTTTATTTTGCGTTTATTCGCAGAAGTTCGGTTATTTGTCAGAATCTCGCTTGTAATCTATTACCAGTCTTTTCTCAGGTTATCTATTATCACTTTAACACTGTTTATATATTTTAAATTGATTAAATTTTGAAATTTCTAATTGAAAATCGAAAAATGCGTCTTATACGTTTATAAATTTTGCATAAGATGATGCCGATAGTGTCTGTTTTTTAATCAAAGCCTATTTATTTAATACCTAAAAAGTCTCGAAGTTTTGCCTTTAAAACTAATTTCTAAGACAGATTTTAACTATATATAATATATTATCTAGATTTAAAAATTATTTAACAAATTCTAACCTAATTTTAATGTCAATCTTAATATTACTTTTTGTAAATTGCGCACGATAAATATTTACATATCGGAAGATGTCTATTAGTGGGCGTGTCTTACTAGCGTCGATATAATGTATGGATGTATATGAATTTAAATATTGGTACTTTCGCGCTTAAATTTGAATTATGAATTTAAAATAATATAAATGAAATTAATGAAAGAAAAAGAAATATACTAATTTAAGATTGTAATATTATCGTTATATAAATTCGTATACATTTCGACACTACTAAAACTTGCTAACTCCGTTTTATAACCTTGTTTACATTTATATTTATAATGTTGAGTAACTTATATTTCCCATTCCAGTTGCTGCTCTAAGAGTATGTCTTGTATCACAACAATATATATATATATATATATATATATATATATATATATATTTTAACCCCGTTGGCAAATCTTCAAAGTTCAGTTGAACAATTGTACGAAATTCATACCCAGAATGCTGACAACATGTGGATGAGAGCGAAACGGAAGCTGCGTCGCCAATTTGGAACATCAAGTACTCTATTTCCCTCATACCTCCATGAATTCATATGGCGAAACAAGAACAAAAATAAAAACACGTTTGATGCACTCCTAATGAATATTCGCCAACAGTATCCAATTGAGTTAGTTAGTGCGTGATGTAGGGTTAGGTTTAGTTACGTGTGTATGATGAGTTAGATTTAATTATATTTATAAGTTGGACATAAAAACCTTTGCAGTGCATTAGCAGATTTATCATAAGCAGACGTGCAATATTTGCAATAATTCTTACCTTTAGTTGTGTTTGTGTGTATGCAAAAATTTGTTTAGTGAATATGCATATGTGCACCCTTTTGAAATAATTGTTATACATTTAATTTTTTTGCTTTTAGTTGTGTCTGCAAAAACTTGAATAGTGAATATGCAAATGTGCACCGTTTGAAATAATTGTTATACATTTAATTCTTACCTTGAATTGTATGTATTATGTATGCAAAAATTTTTTTAGTGTAATTTTCAGGTTGTATCTAGTGATTTATATATTGATATGAAGCGTAAACGGCTTTATAATAAATACAAAGTTAATTAATGAAGTACAGTGAAGCTGTAATGTAAAACAATCTATATAATAGAATATTGAATTGCATCAAATAATTGTTTATAATTGCCCCTAAGTTGGGCTGGCCAAATTGATATACGCCCCCGGCGTTTAATAAATTATGAAAGCTGAATTATAAATCTTATAAATGAATTGTAACTGTTAAGGGAAAAATTAATGAATGTAAGACAAATATCTATTTTAAATATGATAATATGTGTTACATATAGATGGGGTTCTTTATCATATTCTGTTGCATGCGTACAAATCTAAAATGCATAAATGTTATACTCTAAGTGCACTTGCCCTTAAACAGCTGTTTATGTATTCAGCTTCTCAGTATGATAATTATTTGTGTGTGTGTTACAATTTATAACATTGGGTGTCCGGCTAATAAAAAAGAACAAGAGAGCTCTTGGGTGGTACATGTCCAATGCACCTTCTTGTGAGTTCGGTGACTAAATAGGATATACACCAAATTTGTTGATGGTTATACGATAACAATAGTAAATACGTTTTCAAACTACTAAAAATAAAACAAGCAAGATAAGGATAAATGTTAAAGGCTTTAATGATATAAAATCAAAGCAGGTAAGTGATAGAAATTATTCAAATTATAAAAATATCGAAAATGTAACATGTCACGTGTTAAATTAAATGTGATCAAATTTCTAGGTTAGCAAAGCATTTTAAATACATGTTACCTATGTAAATTCCAATTTTTAAATAAATCTAGTTTCTACTTGATCATAATAACAAGGAAAACTGGATTCTTTTAACTTAATTTATATTCGTACATATCAAATGTATTCTAGGTTATAAATTTTAATATTAAATTGATTATAATTTTAATTAAAAGAAATGAATTAATTTAGCATTTTCTATAGTTTGTTGGAGATTAAAGAATACTTATGTGAATGTGTTTAGGACTTGTTGGTACTGGATATAGACTGGAAAATCAATTAATGCAGGATACGAATTTCATCGGGTAATGGTGCGTCGTTTGGCTAGTATTTTACATGTAGCGGCGGGCTTCCTCGGTAAACCGCAATTTCCGATTTCTGGGATACAGGTGATCGTCTGGGCACGTATTATGCTTCAAACAAATACTGGATATACAGGTAAGGTATTGCAAGTGTTTTTATGTAAGTTTCTAATTTAATTTTTTGTATTTTTCTTTAGTTTTCGGAGATGCACTTAAATACGTCTAGGCATTTTTATTGAATTTTTCTTCTAGTGAGGCCAACTGTGTTTTGTTTTCCAAATTGGCTTCTTATTCGTTGATTCGTATGTATTACTATAATCTCGTAACTTATTAATAAAGAAAATGTCAATTTAATCATTAGAAATATACATGAGCTTAATATAAATTCTAAAGTTTTTTTTAATATAAAAATAATTAATGTGTAAATGTTAATAAGTTTACATAATGCTATTTTATTGTGGTGAACTTTCCCGCTGTATTTATTTTAAATAAGTACAGTTTCACCTAAATTATTATTATCTATTTTTTTTGAATCAATTAAGTTGACATATCTTTGTAAATACAAGATTTCGAAATAAAATAACTAAAGCAACTGAAAGAATAAATGTAAATAAATATGAGAATAATTTTATACATAAAAATAAACGCGAAATCAACTTTATTGATATCCCATGAGAAGAATTCAGTTTTCGAAATTTCTTATAATTCTAATAAGTACATAAGTTTTTAAAAATTCTGTTTCTTGTTCTCCTAGGCATCCTTATGTTCAGGCTTGACCTATATCAATATATATATATATATATATATATATATATATATATATATATATATATATATATATATATGGTAAACCTAATCAGTAGGCGATTAAAGGTCTGTATATTACTTCAAAATATATGTATTTAAAAAACTCTACATGTTTCGGCTGTGTACGCCTTTATCAAGAGAATACAAAATATGAATCATATTTTGTATTAACTAAACTCCATGCTACAAAAAAGTTATCTGCCCGAGGAGCTTTCGAGCTGTTTCAGAATCGGCACGTATTCAGAAATAAAGGGAAAAAGCAAAGTGCACGAGAAATGTGGGATTTATTCGTCCAAGAAGATATGGGAAAAGAAATTAAGAAAAAGGTGATGGAAGCAAACTGTAATACTCCTGTTGGCGAGATCTCTGCTGGTGTTTATAGTGTCATTAGTAGAGCTGAGGATGTTTGCGGTATAACCATGGTTATATCATGTAACCATAGTAAATTACTATGGTTATATGATATAACCATGGTTATACCGCAAACATCCTCAGCTCTAGTCATTAGTGATGGTATCCATAGCTATTTCGATGAGGGGCTAAGAAAAGTTTATTTAGTCAAATCTGAACTAAATAACTGCGATCTTCTTATTTTCTTGCAAACCATCTACTTGGCTCTGCCTCCTCTGAGCCCTTCGGATGTTGTTATTTTAGATAACAAATCCCAGTTTTTGTACTCGCCGCCACGAAAAACTTAATGTTTTACTTTTTTTTAAATAAAAAAAATTGTAGCAACTGCAATAAGCCCTTTTACAATTTCCTTGGTCAACATCCCCCATCATCGAAATACTAAGCTTTCGTGTGCCAGTGATCCAGTAATTCAGCAGTAAGATTCAGGGAACCGCTGTTATTACTAATATTAATCATAAAAATAGTCTGTACTTTATTATTTACAAAATATAAAAATGTGTAACCTCTTTAATATCACAAAATAAAGAAATCAATTTTAGTAAGTAGTTGTGTTACAAAAACAAATTATAAAAAAAAACAAATATTACGTTCGCATCGTTACTTAGGTGTAATAATAATTTTTTTTAGACAATGTAAAATCGTAACAATTAGGATGTGAATGAGGTTGTGATATTATGTCTAGTATTCAATTAGACATGCAAACTAAAAAAATCAGCTAAAAATTTAAAAGTATTGATTGTTAATCAGAATAAGAACAATTTCTGTACCGGAAAAAATTGTTTTTTTATAGTATATCCGTTTTTTTAACGAGTAGGCCGATGTTTCGGCGTATTTTTGAGGGATGTTTATAGACCATACCAACGCTCGACCATCGACCGTCTTCTGTTTAATAAAAACGTTCAAAAGCCAAAATGCGTTATTCGTTATTAAATTTAAGCGCAGCACGATCGAGCGTATTTGTGCGTGTTTATCTTTAAGAAATAAATTTAGATACTATCGTTATGTACAATATAATTACATTTAATTTTTTTTTTAATGAATAAGAAAATTAGCATAGACAATATAATATATTCATTCCGAAAGCGTCTGTAGAAAATCCATTATAGACGTGTTGGTAAAATATTCGCGTTCAATCCAAGGCGTCTCGGGTTCGAATTTCCGCAAATCCAACTTTTTTTTTACTTCGTAATATCATTCGCAATTTGATGCATTATTATTAGAGCTGAGGATGTTTGCGGTATAACCATGGTTATATCATATAACCATAGTAATTTACTATGGTTACATGATATAACCATGGTTATACCGCAAACATCCTCAGCTCTAATTATTATAGCTGATTAGAAATTATAACGGACAAGACCTAAATAGCACAGTTGGTAAAGAGTTAGACAGATAATTACAAGGTTTTGTGTTCGATTCCTGTCGCCGCGTTTTTTATTGAGAATGCAGTTGTTCTTAAATCTGTACTGGTGAGATTTCGAGTGGCCATAGAGATTGATGATCCATGAAGATTGGCGGACAACTGAGTGCTGCCAAATATTCTTAAAACATTTCTCGGTTTTGGGACTCTTCCATCTATTCACGTCTTACAGTAGTATCGTACAACAATGACCTGTCCTGTTGATTCGGGATTGATGGTCGTGCCGATGATTCTCCTCGATAGACACATACCTGTAAACGGTATAAGCTGTCGTGAAAGAGGAGATGCTGTAAGAATAGATCGGATTGTAGTCGGAACGAAAACGGGGAATGTTTTGCATTTTTTTTTTATTAACTCGGTAAATATTGGGGTGTTGAAAACAAATATTTCCGTACCATGACAACGTTTACGTTCACGTCTTTTTTAAAATTACCAACGCTTGATCAACGTTAAACGTTGTCGTATACGTTAGCCAGGTGTAATATTTTTTGATAATTATGACACAAATGGAGCATGTTTACGTTACGTTAAAATTTTAATAGTGATCTCTAAATGAAAAGCCATTCTGGTGTGTTCAGATATTTTAGTAGACTTTGAACAATTAGCTATACCTTGGTTATTGTTTTCCTTTTTTATACGCGCCAATTGCTTTGGTCTAGAAATGAATGACAATTTGGGATGGTTATCCTTTGATTTTAATTGGTTTTTACTCGCACCAATTGCTTTGGTCCAGAAATGAATGACAGTTTAGGATGGCTATAACAAGGTGATTTTCAACGATTCTCTGATGTTTCCCAATTTCAATGGTCTAGAGATATTTGGATTATTTTTGGGGTGTTTGAAAATTAGTGCTTTTTTCAGTTTTTTTTCGTTGATTTCCACACGCGCCAATTGCTTTGGTCCAGAAATGAAAAATTGTTTTTTGGTGTGATTGGAAAAAAATGTTTTTTTAAAGTTCTTTTTCGGTAATTTTCAATGATTTTTGCATGCGCCAATTGGCTTGGTCCAGAAATGCAAAACTATTTTTGGGGTGACTAAAAAAAGAGGGAATTTGTAAAGATTTTTCCTGTTCTTAAGGTAATTTTTGTATAATTTTGGGCTATTTTCAACGGGTTTTACGTGTGCCCAATTTCTGGTGGTCTATAGATATTTGGGTATTTTTGGGGTGTATAAAAATTCGTGATTTTTTGAAGGATTTTAGGTCTTCTTTGGTAATTTCTATTGGTTTTTGACAGTTTCTTATGGATTTTTCCATATGCCAATTGATCTGGCCCAGAAGTAACATTTTATACTCTACTAACAAATCTAATAGAACATATTCCATTAGATTTATTTAAAACGAAAGTGAGCCCAAAATGTATAGAGAAGTTCTGGCATTTAATTTCACCTGGCAAGCAAATTGAACTAGAAGAATATCGACCGTGTATTAGACACCATAATACCGGAGAAGAACAAATTGATTGGCCACCACCTTCAAAAAGAAACTGTTCAGTTTGTAAAAAGAGTATTACCCAACGAGTCAAAAAATTTAGAAAACCGAGGCAGAAGAAATTGAAACATTGTTAAATATATTTATGCTATAGTTAAATTTAAATAAAAAATTATTAAAGTCAAATTTAATTCATTCTTTTTTCAATATCGTATATTGTACAATTCAATTACAAAAATATAACTGCGGTTTATATTCGCGATAATTATAACGGTTTGATATACTTATCAACAACAGATATTGTGTGCTTGGAGTATATGAAATAAACTATGATGCATATTGTAATGGATTTTTCCCCGAAGAAAAAGAAGAATTATATTGAACATTATTTGTATAACATTGATTTATAATGTATTTTATTTTATTATTTATATTTAAATATTTTTTATGTTTGAATTTATTTTTGCGACCGGGACTGTACAATTTTATATTAGACCGATGGACTCGGAAGAATTATGTACTATATGAGCCCGATGTATGAGATTTTCCGGGATATTTTTGTCAGAGAGATACCAGGGCTAGTAAAGCATGTGGATGGATAAAGAAATTCATTTTTTGTCCTGATGTTTTTGATTAAAGTCGGGTTACTTGATTTGTAGTGCTTTTATTTGTGCATTTAAATTCATTTACGATTTTTACGAGGTATTGTGATCTCGTTGCTTCAATTTTATTAAGTATTGGTATCTCTCGCAGTTTGTGTTAATGTGTTTAGATCGATGTAAGTACAAGACACAGTTGATTTATACAATTGCTAATACGACAATTTGTTGATGATTGTATTTTTAGATAATAATTTGCATAATTTTGATATTAAAGTAGTATATGAATATTCAAGAAAATTGTCAGAACAGAATACAAAGATAATCGCAACGTATATGCTTACACATTATAACAAAATTATAATAAATCTCTTTTATTTAGCCAAGTATTATGACTATTATCTAAGCCTAAAAATTTAACATATATTTTCTGTCCCTTAGTACGCAAAATTTTTTCAACCAAATAAATATCCTTATGTAATTCTGGTTCATAAAAATTGACAAGAATAGGCTTATTATTCATGTCTTCTAATAAATATGTTGCAGGGTTAGAAATATTTACTCTTCTAATACGAAACAGCTCTGTTGTCCATGAGGGAAAATATGACTTACTAAACAGTCTTATATTTACTAATGCGAACAATATCGCCCAAATTAAACTTATTTTTTCCCTTTATTTTAATATTGCTGTATACAGTAGATAAGAGGTGCTTTTCATCCTTTACTGTAACGTTGCGAGGTCTCATCCCAGTTGTTCTATGTTTAGTCTTATTATATTCATCGGCTATGAAATCAAGAACGTTAATCCATTTATAACTGCCAACAAGACTGAAGTGTTTATATAATTTATTCTTAATAGTTCTAATCACTCTCTCCGCAATAGCGACTTTCTTAGTGCTAAAAGTAGAGTAATGATTTATTTGATATGATCGCATCAGCTTTTTAAAATTTGTATTATAAAACTCCGTTCCGGCATCTGTTTGCAAATTTTTAGGCCGTCTGGGACCACTCAATATTTTTTCCATTGCATTCCGAACTTCCAGACCGGTTTTGTTCTTCAGGGGTTGTAACCATAAGAATTTGGAGAAGCTGTCAATAACAACGAGTATATATTTATAACCAGCATTCTGTTTATAGTAAGGTTGGAATTCCATTAAATCACATTGCCACAAGTCATCAAAACCCTTAATAATAATTCGACGTCTAGGAAAGTTTTTCCGAGCAGTTCGATGAAGCTCGTTAACAACATCTGCTTTAGACATTTATTTACACTAACAAAGTTGTATAAATCTGGTGGAATATATATGCAAATAGTTGCAGGTCTCCGTCATCCAAAATGTTTTTTTGTTTGTAATCTATCCAAAGAGGTATCTGATGTAGTCAGTAATTCTTCAATATTTTGAATTTTATCGTTTATTTCAGTTATGGTCTTGGAAATATTATTATCAAGAGTTTCCACTCTTGTTTTTAAATTCTGATAATTATTTGAATGTTCAGTTTTTGCTTTACTCAAAATATTAATATCATCTTGAATTAATAAAGCTGTTTTATTAGCGTTTCTAATTGTTTCATTACGTAATTTACGCACGCTCTCTGCTACTTTCTCGGTAGCTTTATTTAATTCCGCAACTTTTTCATTTATCAGTTTTTCCATAGTCGAGGTGGTGCTATATTGTTTTAAAACCGATACAATAGAATCGATATCAGCTCTCTGTTTATCAGTCAGCTGCTTATGATTTTGAACAGTCTGTCTGAGATGGTTTAGCGTTGAGAAATTTTTTCGGTTTTCCATTTCTAAGTCTGCAAAGAGCTGAGCACATATCTTTTATTTACACTATCATCAACAGCAATAGGGTCCGCCATGAATCGAATACGTTTACCGTCAATGTTTACGTCACCATCGCTTGTTAGAGGGAAACCAGCCGGTCAACGGTTGAAAATTCTCTCAGCAGACGATGTGGCTTGCACTTTTTTATTACTGTGACGTCCAAACTTGTCGGTACTCATTTCAATGATGATGAAAAAATATATGTAAACGTTATATAATTACGCCGGTCTCTCTTAACTCTTCGATTATTGCCAAAATTTCGTTATTGTGATTTGTATGACCAGCATTTTCCGATGCTACTAGAAGGCGTAAGCGGTCAATTAGTTCATTTATATCATCCCAATAAATATACTGATAAGGAGTGTTGGCTGCTTTTGTTTGGCTAAAGTTAATGGTTTAATTATACGTTTCCATTTTGATCCACCACTACCCTTCAACTGTTTTGTACTATCATTATAATGATCACAGATATATCTGTGATGCGCGCTGGTATATTCATGGTGGTATTTCATGATAGCGTTTTAACTCATCATCAGTATACTTTTTTGGATTTGTTTTAAAAATAATCTCAAAAAGGCCAGCACTACCCTCGTATCGTTTTTTCCCAATTACAATACTATCTCCCTCAAATTTTACTATTTTATTTCCCAATTTATTTATTGACGTCTGCCTCATATGTAACACCATATTTGGAATCATAAACGTTTCTAGTATCTTTAAAGAAACCGTCTAGGTAGTTTCTAGCTATGGGGTTTATATTTTCATAGAATTCATCGAGCACTCTCTCACTCATTGACTGATGAGGCTTCGAAATGAGTTATCGACTGGATCCACTGATGTGGAAGCTTCTGGAGTAGCTGTAAAAACGCTCTCATCCTCTAAAAATCTGGCTTTCTCAATAACGATTTTGTTAATAGCCCGTCGGTTACCGGTGTGGCAGGCCTCACCGGTGTTGCTGTTAATTGTCTGTCTTTAACAGTCTGTCAAGCTAGTATCTCTTCTTTTTTAAACTGTTCCGACTTGATGTTTTCTATTTGAAATTTGTTTGCATCAACAATTTTCTTGAGGGGTTCCGATACGGGCTTAAACATTTTCTGTAGCAACTCATCTTGACCCGACCGCTGTAGTTTTAATTGTAAATTTTTTTTCCTAACAGCATCGGTAATATTAATAATTTCTTGTGCAAGTTTTTCGTTTGGAGATTTTTTTTAATCTCCGTACGCTTCAATGTCTTATTTTTTTTTAACATGATAACTCTCTAACTGACCAATCGATATTGTCAACAAGCTCAACTGAGCGGTGCTATTTAAAATCAACTTTTTATTATAGCATAAATGCATACAAATATTGAGGCAAAGCCTTCACCAAATAAACAACACAAGCCACAACAATCGATTATTTTATTACAGCAGCATACATTCTCTTTAACTATATCTGAGGGTTCCTCCATCTTATTAAAACAACCAACTCAAACGAATATCTAGATTTGAATGTGCAAAAATTGATATTTACAAACTTATATCACAATCAAACTTATTTCTATTTCGACCGCTATAATGTCGCCGTCTTTATCAAATATTAAAAATCCAAACCAATCTTCCCAACACTTTGCACATATAGATTTAAACTCATTAAATGTCATATCAGTACCCACGTGATCTTCAAATACATGTCGAAGATTGGTATCGTCTTGTTTAAATAATATTAAAAAATTAGCGTTGTCTCTAATTAAATGCTTTGGTATGCGTGTGTATGTTTGGCACAAATAAAAACTATCAACACATTTGTGTCGACCCATACAAAAATATGATCGAATCTTATCCTGTTTATCACAGGCTACATCATTAAATATGAATATAGAATTTGATTTAACATCTGTCGGGTCTATGATGTCATCATTTTCTTTATAGGGATAGTAGTTAATGTCTGGCAGTTTCTTCATGACATTTTCAAGGAACTGATATTTCGGTTGATAAAGAGATTTAGAGTAAACGTAAATGTTTTCGAATCGAAGGCCATTTTCATTAAACAGGAGTGACAGCATTACATTCGTCTTGCCGCTAGCCGAAGGGCCACATATAATACAGCGAACCGTGTCAGGTAATAGAGTACTGTGTCTACGACAGGCTGTTTGACTCTCAACACACATATCTAAATTATATATGCTTCTTCTGTCTTATTAAACGCATCTATTAAAACTAAGAACTTTGGTTAAATACAAGGTACTATGTACACAATAAATCAGTTCAATGCTAACATTCAAGGAAGGCAGAGGTGTTCTGAATTCTATTATTAACAATCTACCGGTTGAACTACACATACCTGGATATCAATTCTGCGGACCAGGTACAAAGCTCAAGAAACGGTTAGAGCGAGGGGACAGCGGAATAAATCCATTAGATATAGTCTGTAGAGCTCACGATATTGCATATTCTCAATATAAAGATTTACAAGACAGACATAAAGCAGATCGGATACTAGAAGAAACAGCTTGGTCTCGAGCAACAGCCAAGGACACAACAGTTGGTGAGAAAGTCGCCTCGTGGGCGGTCATGAACGCCATGAAAGCTAAAAGAAAATTGGGAATGGGTTTAAAAAGCAAAAAAAAAACATCCATTCAACAAGTCTGTATTGTTTAAAGCGAGAGGCGCACTGAAGGGATATAAAGGCGGTAAAGTTAAAGCAGGAACGGGTTTATCATTGAAAGCCGCCAGAATTGCCATCAAGGAAGCTGGTGGTCGAAAACGCATAAAGATACCTCGAATATTACCAATACCGAAATCTGGAGGGATTTTACCCCTGATACCGCTATTTGCTGGTTTGAGCGCTCTAGGTAGTCTCGCAGGCGGAGCTGCTGGTATCGCTAGAGCAGTTGGTAAAACAAGTGAAGCCCAACAACAGATGGAGGAGGCAAAGAGACTTAATAAAATTATGGAAGCTGTCGCATTGGGAAACAAGACAGGTACCGGTCTATACCTAAAACCCTATAAAAAGGGGTTGTGTCTGTATTCAAAACACTATTCAAAAAAAATAATAAAACAACTGCCCGATAGAGCCCTCACCGACAGAGATATTATGAAATTTGCTAGCAATATACCAAATTTTCGAGGCGTTTATATGCGAGACAATTTACCAAAAACACCTAGACGGGTAGAGCGTTGTATTATAAATCTTGACTCGAAATTTAACCTCGGCTCACACTGGGTAGCGTGTTATAAAAATGGTTCTGTAGTAAAGTATTTCGACTCGTTTGGAAATTTAAAACCACCAATCGAGCTGATTGAATATTTTCGGAAAAATAATAAAAAAATTAAAATATTATACAACTATGATAGATATCAAAACTATAATGAAATCAATTGTGGACACCTATGTTTACAATTCTTATTAGACAACAGTAATTGATATAGATTAGTATCAAAGTAAACGTCGAGAATGTCAGTAGATAGGATTTGCCGGTTCTGGAGCCTCCTCCTCCTCTATGACGTCATAACTGACGTCACAACCCAATGACGTCATACATACGTCACAACCCAATGACGTCATGCATACGTCAAAATGACGTCGCAACCCAACTGACGTCACAATGACGTCACAGCCCAACTGACGTCACAACCCAACCCAATGACGTCATAACCGACGTCACAACCCAATGACGTCATACTAACGTCACAACCCAATGACGTCATAACAGACATTACAATAACGTCACAACCCAATGACGTCATAATAGACATTACAATAACCTCACAATCCAATATGGCGATGCAACCCTCTGGCGTCACAGGGTCATAACGTCATTAGGATTACGAAACAACCCAATAACGTCATAGCCCTCTAACGTCAATGGGATACGTAACAACCCTATGACGATGCAACCCTCTGACGTTATAGGTACATAATTCACTGAGATTATGAAACAACGCAGTTAATTATGTACCTGAAACGCCGCAGGGACACGTAACAACCTCCTCCTCCTCCTCCTCACTGATATATGAAGTTCAATCAAGAAAAAAACAAAATGGCGGAAGAAGTCAAGCAAAAAAAAAAGATGAATCAAGCCAAAAGGACATTAGAAAACAAAATGGCGGATGGAGGCAAGTTTGAAAAGCAAAAAAGAAAAAAATACTTACAAGATGGAGGACCCCCTTGTGGGGCCCTCTGAAACATAACCACACACCTCCCTAGTAGGGCCACCGAAACATAACCTTACAATTAATAAAACACAAGCGCACTCGTTGAAGGTTAGATGAATACTAAAGGAAGTTACATCCGGCGCGCTATATATAATTATGATAACAATTAAAATGGGTAATACATTTTTTCTAGAACCAGCTTTAGGAAATTATTACGTCATATTTTTTAAAACATGATAGGACACGATTTTTCTCGGTGAAACCTGTCTAGGCACTTTTTTATTGAGAGAGCAATAAATGAAAGAGGAAATTAAGTTTAAATATTTATTATATGTACTATATATACAATGTAAATTACAATAATATAAAATATGATAAACATAAATTACAATATACTGTTATACATGTTTTTTATATAGAAATTCACGAGGAAATTAAATTTTAAACATTTATTATATATATGTACTATATTAACAATGTAAATTAAAATAATATAAAAATATGATAAATATAAATTACAATATACTGTTATATATGTTTTTATATAAAAATTCACACAAAATTTTAACATTTTTTACCGTACAAGAACAATTTGCTTCTTCATGATAAAAACACGGTTCATCAGTCTTAACTAAAACGGGTACATTGTCCACATATTCCAAGTTGATTACATCTATATTTACAATAGTTTTCAAATAGTCACACTTTTGCCGACCCTTTACATATATTTTACCAAAGTCTCTACAAATATTTTTCAAAACACCTCGTAGAGATTTCAAGTCTACGAGTCCGTCTGAATATTTAATTTTTAAATGATTACTCTACAGCCAACATACCTCCCTCTTTTCACTAGGTGATAACTGAATATATGGCACTGTAGGTTTAAATAAAAGATGCATCGATCGGGAGCCATCGGTGATTGACATCTCCTTAGGTGTAAAATTGTTATTAAAAAAACCTTGTATGTCGACAACCAGGTAAGGCTCGAACCGTTGTTGATACACTCGAGTTCGATGTAAAAGTGTTAAAATTTCAATTAATTTCTCCTCCAATTGTTTTATTCTTCTATTAAATCTATGTCTGTCTGCTGCAGACATTCTGAATTCAAATCATTCGAAAATTTCAACGTTATCGCTAAACTGTACTCGCTTAGACATTTTTCGCGAAATATAGTAGAAGTGTTATACACGATATCAAAGGACAGACTAAATTAGAATGCAATACAATGGTAAGTATATATATATCAAAATTTCTTGTACCAACTTGTTTTGCAGTTATCAATTTAACGGCTGAATTATAATATTGCGAAATATTTCACGCCCACATCCGCCACCTACTCCCCCCCCCCAACATAAAAAATTCATGTAAAATCTTGTTTCGCGATTATCAATTTAACGGTAATTATAATATTGTAAAATATTATTAATTGTTTAAATATATATCTAAATACTAGAAAAAACTTTTAATAAAGGTGGATAGTAATCAAATAATCAGAATGATGAATCGATGGCAAATTATTTAACTGACAACCAAATAAATTTAAAAGTTGTTGAGTTTCAATATCGAAAACAAAAACTTCAGCTCGAATATCCCCATCTGGTTCACTCACTGTTTCAAAATTTTCATAAATTTTAAACTGTTTATTCCGATCAAAGTTCGGGTTACAATAATATAGCACATTAACTAAATCATCAATATCAAAGTACTGTGAATTCCGAAACGCAAACGCCGACATAAATAAACAATCAATATCCGACAATTCTGTGGAGCATATATAATCACATAAACCAGTATATATTTATAGCCAGCATTCTGTTTATAATAAGGCTGGAATTCCATTAAATCGGATTGCCACAAGTCGTCAAAACCCTTAATAATAATTCGACGTCTAGGAAAGTTTTTCCGAGCAGGTCTATGAAGTTCATTAACAACATCTGCTTTAGACTTTTTTTTACACTAACAAAGCTAGATAAATCCGTGGGTATATATACAAAAATAGTTGCAAGTCTCAATCATTCAAAATTTTTTTTGTTTCCAATGTATCCAAAGAGATATCTGATGTAGTCAGTAATTCTACAATATTTTGAATTTTATCGTTTATTTCAGTTATGGTCTTGGAAATATTATTATTAAGAGTTTCCACTCTTGTTTTTAAATTCCGATAATTATTTGAATGTTCAGTTTTTGCTTTACTCAAAATATTCATGTCATCTTGAATTAATGCGAATGTTTTGTTAGCGTTTGTAATTATTTCATTACGTAATTCGCGCACGCTCTCTGCTATTTTTTCATTAGTTTTATTTAATTCCACAACTTTTTCATTTATCAGTTTTTCCATAGTTGAGGTGGTGCTATATTGTTTTAAAACCGATGCAATAGAATCGATATCAGCTCTCTGTTTATCAGTCAGCTGAGCATGATTTTGAACAGTTTGTTTGAGATGGTTTAGCGCTGAGAAATTTTTTCGGTTTTCCTTTTCCAAGTCCACAAAAAGTTTTAGCACATATCTTTTATTTACACTACCATCAACAGCAATAGGGTCCGCCATGAATCGAATACGTTTACCACCAATATTTACGTCCCCATCGCTTGTCAGAGGGAAACCAGCTGGTCGACGGTTGAAAATTCTCTCAGCAGACGATGCTGCTTGCACTTTATTACTGTGACGTCCAAACTTGTCGATACTCATTTCAATAATGATGAAAAAAATATATGTAAACGTTATATAATTATACCGGTCTCTCTCAACTCTTCGATTATTGCCAAAATTTCATTATTATGATTTGTATGACCTGCATTTTCCGATGCTACTAGAAGGCGTAAGCGGTCAATTAGTTCATTTATATCATCCCAATAAATATACTGATAAGGAGTGTTTTTAACAAACATATTAGCTCCTCGACCGCTCCAAGATTTTGATGGCTGCTTTTGTTCGGCTAAAGTTAATGGTTTAATTATACGTTTCCATTTTAATCCCCCATTACCCTTCAACTGTTTTACACTATTATTAGATCTACGATGCGCGCTGGTATACTCCAATATTTCATGATAGCGTTTTAACTCATCATCAGTATACTTTTTTGGATTTGATTTAAAAATAAGCTCAAAAAGGCCAGCACTACCCACATATCGTTTTTTCCCAATTACAATACTATCTCCTTCAAATTTTACTATTTTATTTCCCATTTTCAATTTATTAACGTCTGGCTCATATGTAACACCATATGTGGAATCATAAACGTTTCTAGTATCTTTAAAGAAACCGTCTAGGTAGTTTCTAGCTATGGGGCTTATATTTTCATAGAAGTCGTCGAGCACTCTCTCACTCATTGACTGATAGAGGCTTCGAAATGAGCTATCGACTGGATCTGCTGATGTGGAAGCTTCTGAAGTAGCTGTGAAAACGCTCTCATCCTCTAAAAAATCTGGCTGTCTCAATAACGATTTTGTTAATAACGCATCGGTTACCGGTGTGACAGGCCCCACCGGTGTTGTTAATTGTCTATCTTTAACAGCTGGTGAAGCTGGTATCTCCTCTTTTTTAAACTGTTCCGACTTGATGTTTTCTATTTGAAATTTGTTTGCATCAACAATTTTCTTGAGGGGTTCTGATACGGGCTTGAACATTTTCTGTAGTAACTCACTTGACCCGACCGCTGTAGTTTTAATTGTAAGTGTTTTTTCCTAACAGCATCGGTAATATTAATAATTTCTTGTGTAAGTTTTTCGTTTGGAGATTTTTTTTTAATCTCCGTACGCTTCAATATTTTATTTTTCTTTACCATGATAACTCTCTAACTGGCAAATCGAGACTGTCAACAAACACAACTGAGCGGTGCTATCAACTTTTTATTATAGCATAAATGCATACAAATATTGAGACAAATCCTTCGCCAAATAAACAACACAAGCCACAACAATCGATTATTTTATTACAACAGCATACATTCTCTTTAACTATATCTGAGGGTTCCTCCATCATAACACAACCAACTCAAACGAATATCTAGATTTGAATGTACAAAATTGATATTTAAAAACTTATATAACAATCAAACTTATTTCTATATCGACCACTATTAATATCACTATCCTTATCTATTATTAAAAATACAAAACGATCTGCCCAACACTTTGCACATATAGATTTGAATTCATTAAATGTCATATCAGTACCCACGTGATCTTCATATACATGTCGAAGATTGGTATAATCTTGTTTAAATAATATTAAAAAATTAGCATTGTCCCTAATTAAATGCTTTGGTATGCGTGTGTATGTTTGGCATAAATAAAAACTATCAACACACTTATGTCGACCCATACAAAAATACGACCGAATCTTATCCTGCTTATCGCAGGCTACATCATCAAATATGAATATAGAATTTGATTTAACATCTGCCGGGTCTATAATGTCATCATTTTCTTTATAGGGATAGTAGTTAATGTCAGGCGGTCTCTTCATAACATTTTCAAGGAACTGATATTTCGGTTGATAAAGAGATTTAGAGTAAACATAAGTGTTTTCGAATCGAAGTCCATTTTCATTAAACAGGAGTGACAGCATTACATTTGTTTTACCACTAGCTGAAGGGCCACATATAATACAGCGAACCGTGTCGGGTAACAGAGTACTGTGTCTACGATGGGCTTTTTGACTCTCAACACACATATCTAAATTCAATATGTTCAACTGCTTCTTCTGTTTTATTAAACGCATCGTTTAAAACTGAGAACTTTAGTTAAATACAAAGTACTATATACATAATAAATCAGTTCAATATTAACATTCAAGGAAGGCGGAGGTGTTCTGAATTCTATTAATAACAATCTACCGGTTGAACTACACATACCTGGATATCAATTCTGCGGACCGGGCACAAAACTAAAGAAACGGTTAGAGCGAGGGGAGCGCGGAAAGCCTGTAGAACTCATGATATTGCATATTCTAAATATAAAGATTTACAAGACAGGCATAAAGCAGATCGGATACTAGAAGAAGCAGCTTGGTCTCGAGCAACAGCTAAGGACACAACAGTTGGTGAGAAAGTTGCCTCGTGGGCAGTCACGAACGCCATGAAAGCTAAAAGAAAAATGGGAATGGGGTTAAAAAACAAAACAAAACAGTCATTCAACAAGTCTGTATTGTCTAAAGCAAAAGGTATACTGAAGGGATATAAAGGCGGCAAAGTTAAAGCAGGAGCGGGTTTATCATTAAAAGCCGCTAGAATTGCAATCAAGAAAGCTGGTGGTCGAAAACGCATAACGATACCTCGAATATTACCAATACCGAAATCTGGAGGGATTTTACCTCTGATACCGCTATTTGTAGGTTTGAGAGCTCTGGGTAGCCTCGCAGGCGGAGCTGCTGGTATTGCTAGAGCAGTTGGTAAAACAAGAGAAGCCCAACAACAGATGGAGGAAGCAAAGAGACATAACAAAATTATGGAAGCTGTCGCATTGGGAAACAAGACAGGTACCGGTCTATATCTAAAACCCTATAAGAAGGGGTTGGGTCTATATTTAAAGCCCTATTCAAAAAACTAATAAAACAGCTGCCCGATAGAGCTCTCACCGACAGAGATATTATCAAATTCGCTAGCAATATACCAAATTTTCGAGGCGTTTATATGCGAGACAATTTACCAAAAACACCTAAACGGGTAGACTGTTGTATTATAAATCTTGACTCGAAATTTAACCCCGGCTCACACTGGGTGGCGTTTTATAAAAATGGTTCTGCAGTAAAGTATTTCGACTCGTTTGGAAATTTAAAACCGCCAATCGAGCTGATTAAATATTTTCGTAAAAATAATAAAAAAATTAAAATATTATACAACTATGATAGATATCAAAACTATAATGAAATCAATTGTGGACACCTATGTATACAATTCTTATTAGACAACAGTAATTGATATAGATTAGTATCAGAGTAAACGTCGAGGATGTCGTACACGTTCACTATAATCGGCTCGAGTTCAACTCTCTGTACCGATTATTATCCACCAATCGATTTAGATCCCAATTCTCAATACACTCTGGGCTTAATTGGTCTATACACATACAACACCATTCCGAATGTTATGGAGGGAAATAATAAGTTCTATTATGGTACCGATGATAAAGTTATCATAATCCCAGACGGTTCATATGAAATAAGCGACATTGAGCAATATATTAAGGAACAATTGTTGGTGAAAGATAATGATAATGATACATTCTCTATCAAACCAAATAATAATAATGCTAGGCTTCAGTTCTAAAACACTGACACCTAACGAGAAGCATGATTCAGATTTGCCAGTGCAGATTATAAAGGTACGAACTGTAAGAATTGAGTGCAGTATTACAACGTCAGCCTACTACGATTCACGTCTATCGCACACTGTGTATGAATTTGCTCCTCAGGTAGAGCCCGGATTTAGCATTAATATTGAACCGCAACACGTTATTTACTTGCCTGTTAATAAGCGAAGCAATATAGACAACATAACTCTAACTCTAGTTGATCAAGACGGTGAACTTGTGAACTTTAGAGGAGAACAGATTGTAATTAGATTGGAGTTGAAGCGGGATGGGTCTATCGTTTAGAAATTATAAAACTTATAGACCCCTAGAACAAACAATCAGTCAGTCTCCCAACAGCCAACGGATAACACCTACGAACATAGCTTTCCTAAAATCTATTGGGTTGAAAGTGAAAAAATGGAGGAAAAATTAGAAATTTTTCAAGGAGTAAAGTTTGATGATGCCATCATAAAAGAACAATATCACATATACTATCCAAGAACTAGCAATTTTAATCCGAACGATGAAATACGCATTTCCATTCAACATCAGGATATTTATACATTGCCGAGCAATAGCTTCATTCGAATAGATGGTAGATTCGTTGTAGATGATAAGGGGACTGGTACTTGCAAATTAACAAATAATGCGTACGCGTTTCTGTTTGATCAAATGCGCTATCAAATCAACGGTGTAGAAATTGATCGATGTGTGAAACCAGGCATCACCACAACAATGAAAGCATACGTTTCTTATAGCGAGAACGAGTCTAAATTGTTACAAATGGCCGGTTGGTGTCCATTCAAGGATGAGCAGCCTACCGTCTCAGCTGGAAAGTTTAACGCTTGCTTACCATTAAACTTTTTTTTCGGTTTGCTAGAAGATTATAAGCACATTTTCTTAAACGTTAGTCAAGAATTAATATTGAACCGCAGTAAAACAGATGATAATTGTTATAAAAACACTCTAGCGGACGGTACGAAGAAGGCGAAATTGGAAATCGAAAAGATTGAATGGTATGTACCGCATATAAATGTTAATGATAAAACCCGCTTGAAACTACTCCATGCTCTCAAGGAAAATTAAAAGATATATATACCGTTTAGAAAGTGGGAGTTGTATGAGTTACCGGCATTGCGTGCTACAAAGACCGATATATGGCCTATTAAAACTAGCACAAATTTAGAGAAACCTCGCTATGTTACAGTAGGCTTTCAGCATAAAAAGAAGGATAATATACATGCAGATTCTTCAGATTTTAATCATTGCGCAATTACAAATATAAAATTATATTTAAATTCAGAGAGCTATCCATACTCTGCCATGAATTTGTATATGGGTCAAAAGCGATATGCTATTGCTTATCATATGTATGCAAATTTCCAGTCTAGCTATTATGGCCGGCAAAACCAGCCGCTCTTAGATTATAATCAATTCCACGATTGTACCCTCTTCTCGATAGATGCCAGTAAACAGGCTGATAGCTTAATTAGCACTAGTGTTGATATAAAGCTTGAATTAGAATGTCAGGAGGAATTTAATGCAGATATTGTAGCATATTGTTTAATCATAAATGATAAGCTTATTGAATATGAGCCCTTAACTGGGTTGGTAAAAAAAAATTATTTAAAAAATTGATTTTTAATTGTATCAAAAAATGTAATAAAAAAATATTTTTTTATAATTTTTTTTCTTTATTTAAACAATACCTCGTCTAGACAATCATTCTTAATCTGACCAGCATCAGTATAACATGTTCTACCGAGTTATATATTTATTCTATACAATTCAGACTGTTTTGTCGATTAACGTTACCACTTATCTACAGCGATATGGGTATTTAGATGTGTCTGAAACATCGATCGCAGATATAGCAAATGGAGTAATAAAATTTCAAGAATTTTTCAATTTAACCATCGATGGCGATCTGAATAACGAAACATTAAACTTAATGAGCAAGCCTGGGTGCGGAATTCGAGATTTTCCGCTAGACTTTCAAGCTTATTAAAATAAATGGAATAAGACTGATATATTCTGGTATTTTGCAATGGCTACATCTACAGCGGTAAACATTACTCAAACAGCTTTCAATACATGGCAAAAGCATATAAATTTAAATTTTATATATTCAATAAAAAATCCCGATATTGTAATATCATTTGCTAATGAGTTGTATTCGCATAAAAATAATCAGCGGTGTATGAAGGGGGTATGTCAATATAAATTTGATGGGATTGGTGGTACTCTAGCACATGCCTTTCCTCCGAGGCTAAATAGATGTATTAAAATACATTTAGATTTAAGTGAAAAATGGTATTACGGATTTGATGATGTACCGAGCGAAGAGACGAGTTTGTTTACAGTCTTAGTACATGAGATCGGACATGCTTTAGGATTAAAGCATGATTCCGATCCGGTGTCTATTATGTATCCATTCTACAATGCACAATTTGAGAGTTTATCTAATCGTGACATAGAAACAATTCGATATCTCTATGGTGTGAGAGAGAATATTACCACTATAGCAGATTCTACTACCGTTAGTGTAAGAGAAACCGAGCCTCCTAACTTGTGTACAATTAGTCCAACTAATTATTTACTCACGACAAATGGCCAATTATATATTTTTTATATAGATTGGATTTGGATAATAGACTCTAGGTTTACAAGAACGGAGAGAATTAGCGATTATTTGCCAAATATTCCGACTACTAACAAACATATATATCAAACTTCTGATGATTTTATAATAATTATAAATGAGTATAGCGTTTATAAGGTTGAGTTTCAAAGTTTTAAGATTTTGCTTAAATATGATAGAAGTAGGCTCGGGATACCAGAAAGATCTGTAGTTAATGTTGTTTTTAATACATATAGGGGAAAAACTTTTATATTTTACGATACTTATTATTTTGCTGAAATTAATGATTGTGATTTAACGTTGAAATCACGCGGTATTATTTTAAATAAATTTCCCGGCATACCGCTTCCAATTGATAGCGTTTTTAGATATAACAACGGTTACTTATATTTTTTTTAAATAATACATATTTCGAATACAGCGAATTTAAAAATAAGTTAGTTGGTGTTGGTGAATTTAGTTTAGAGATGTTTGATGTAAATTGTTCGAATAAAGTTACATTGATTGAAAAAATTCGAAAACTATTTAAACAATTAGTAACTACATAATATTTTATCGCAAAGGGAAGTAATGAGCGGATGTTAAATCTAATTGCAATATTGATAGCTGTACATATATAGCTCGGTGCAAAAAAAAATTTATTTAGCAATAAACATGAGTAAGTTTAAAATCATAATATATTTTGCAATAGCTATAATTTTATTTGTTTTAGACCAAGAAACTGTATACAACATCGTTCGAAGTTTGACTGCCGAAGCAGCAGTAAGTTTTTATACATTTCTAAAATATTTTATAATATTCATAAAAATTTTTTTTAGAATCGCCCTGTATTAATTATACAACAAGAACTACCACCACCGCCACCACCACCAGGGGCGATGGTGGCGGTTATTGATGCGATCCATACTCTCCACATCACCGTGGAGAGTGATTTCATCACCGCTTTTTATTATATTTAGTAAGTTTTTTTCTATATCTACTATATTAAAAAATTTTAATTGTTCTTATTGTTATAGCTAAACATCGGAAATATATACAGTAAGTTTCTATATATTATACTAAATAAAAATATTTATTTATTCCTTTTGTTACAGCTAAGCATTGGAAATATATACAGTAAGTCTCTATATATTATGCTAAATAAAATATTTATTTTATTCCTTTTGTTATAGATGAATAAAGCGTTAATTAAATTTTATTCTATCGTTTTATTTTAATAATAAACCTATGTTATTAAAATTTTTTTAACGGTAATAATTATGATTTAAACATAATTAGAGTTTAGTTATGTTAATGTTAATATCAGGTGATAAGAAATATTTTTTATCGTTAAAACATATTCAAATTCATGAATAAACATGTTTCTATGGGCGGAAATGTTAATCGCTGTTGATAGGAAGTATTTTGTAATTAAAAAAAATATATATAAATTTGAGAATATACATGTTTGGAAATGTTATTAGCAGTTGATAAGAATTATTTTTATCGTTAAAAATATTCAAATACATGAATAAACATGAAAATGGATTTTGATTGGACAGATATAATTATTTCAGTTGGAACTTATGATATTCAAAATTTGGAGAAATACATTAATGAGAAACTACAAGCCAATGAAGGTGGTAAAAATTATTTTACTTTGGATGCCAATAGTAATACTATGAATGTGCATATGAAGGCTTCCGTTGATGTTAATTTTTCAATAGATAATTCAATTGGTCCTTTATTAGGTTTTAATAAGAAAGTTTCTATGAGCGGAAATGTTAATAACAGCTGATAAGAATTTTTTGTATTTCAAAACCGCAAATTTGATGAGAATACTAACCTATATATTCACAGCCTTGTTAATTCTCATATTATTATATCAACTGCTTTCGAACCGTCGACATCGATACTATATGTAAGTAAAATTAATTTTTATACTTTATAACTTTTATTGTTCTTAATTTTTTTAGTTTAACAGCATGAACTGTCCTCAATGTCTCAAGACTTACAGCCGTTTGGACAATCTCCGTAGACATGCGTGTGTGAACAAAACAGTTCACACTTGTGATGCTTGCGAGAGAACCTTTACTAGGAAAGACAATTTAATTCGACATCGTAAGAGAACGCATCCTGAGGAAGCAGCAAATCTACATGTAGAAAATGCTGCTTCAACTTCAAAGAGGAGCTGTCCTCCTTCCACCAGTCGTGATGACTCTGAGGTAGGGTTGAGCTGTTGTGGATTGAGATTTCTTAATGCTGCAATGTATAGGGGACATCTTCGTTCACAACAGCACTTATCTAATAATGTTATTTCATTGGGGGATGGAGTTTTCGAAATTGCTAGCAGTTTTAACCGACGCGTAGCTTCCTATACAATTTCTGGCACTCAAAATTCTGATATACAAACTTTTTTGGCTGAATCTAAATTACGATCTGTCCGGTTGATTAAAAATGTTGTTGAACGGGTATTATCGGGGGTTAAGGTACAGTTTGAGTTATTTGCTCGCTACGTTAAGCCTCAAGCGGATGAGCAAGTAACTGAAATAAAATCCTTCAATACTCGATATACCGTTGTGACGCAGTCATCTGACGTTAACGATATTTTTGATCAACTGGCTAGCATTATAATCACAAAATCGGAGCAGTTTCAGGAGAGAGATTCGGGGTGGGCGTTGGTTTCGGTCTCACATTTAGAAATCAACATAAATTCTTTTACGCCCCTCAGCGGATCATCTTACCTCGAACTACCTCCTTCAATTCAAAATAAAAAGGCATGTATCAACATTAAAAATAATGATGATGCATGTCTAGGTTGGTGTTTAACTGCAGCCCTCCACCCCGTTAATAAAAATGCAGAGAGGGTAGCTTCCTACCCCCATTATTCTACCGTTTTGAATTTAGAAAATATTAAATTCCCTGCTAAAATTAAAGATTTTTCAAAAATTAAGGATTTAAATAATTTGAGTATTAATCTCTATACTTTGGCTTTTAATTCGGATTCGAAAAATTATGATGTTGTTGGGCCCATCTATTTTACTAAATCTAGAAAAGATATTCATGTAAATCTATTATTGATTGAAGACGGAGAGAAATCTCATTACGTGTTGATTAAAAATCTCTCCAGACTAATTTCTTCTCAGATTAGTAATAATGAGCATATGGCACATCTGTGTGACGGTTGTCTGATATATTTCAGAACAGCTGCGCAGCTAGTCACTCATCAACAATTTGATTGTAATCATTTATATACCGTTCTACCTTCAACCGAACCCCATAAATCAAAATTGGGTGATATGATGACCCCAAAATATTTTAAAATTCAATGACTTTAAAAAGAAATTGTGCCTTTTGTTATTTATGCCGATTTTGAGTGTATCTTGGAACCAATTCACTCTTGCAGCAGTGATCCAGCTATTCCGTATACGAGGTCTACTCATAAGCATGTAGCTATGCGCGTCGCTTACAATATCGTTAGTAAACATAATTCTAGTTTAAATAAATTTGTGACGTATGCTGGTTTGGATTGCTCAACAGTATTTATCACGCGATTGATGGATGATGTAAGAGATATTTATAAAAAGTATTTAAAAATTGTCGTTCCAATGAATCCTTTAACTATTGACGAGAGAAATAATTTTAATAATGCAGTTATCTGTCACATTAGTGATTTGCCATTAAATGTAGATAAAGTGGCAGATCACTGTCATTTAACGGGGAAATTCAGGGGTGCCGCGCATTCAAATTGTAATCTAAATTTCAAAATTCCAAATTTTATTCCCTTGTTTCTACACAACATGAGCCATTATGAGAGTCATCTATTCATTAGAAATTTGGCAAACGATAATTTAGACATAAACGTTGTTCCGGTTAATAAAGAAAAATATATTAGTTTTACGAAAAAAGTTTTAGTTGATAATTACATTGATAAGGCGGGCCTAAACAGAGAAGTATATATAAATTAACGATTTTTAGATTCTTTTCGCTTTATGGCATCCTCCATCGAAAAATTGTCAAATAATTTATCTCCAACCGATTTTAAAGCCGTTAAATCACATTTTCCAGATATTGAACAATTCAACTTAATTAAACGTAAGGGAATTTTTCCATATGAATATATAGATAGTTTTGAGTGATTGAATGAACCAACACTACCTCCAATAGATAAATTTTACAGCACCTTAACAGGAGAGGGTATTTCTAATGAAGATTATATGCATGCTCGAGATGTTTGGAACATTTTCGGGTGTAAATCTTTATTGGATTACTCAAATCTATATTTAAAAACAGATGTTTTATTATTAACTGACATTTTTGAAAATTTCCGCGAAATTTGTTATAAAACATATGGTTTGGATCCTGCTCACTATTTCACATCGCCGGGTCTCTCTTGGAGCGCCATGTTGAAATATACCAAAATTGAATTGGAGTTACTCACAGATATTGATATGCATCATTTCATTAAAAATAATATTAGGGGTGGGTTAACGCAATCTTGTTTGAGATATGCTGCCGGTAATAATAAATATTTAAGTACATTTGATGCGAGTTCTCCAAATTCGTATTTAGTTTACTGGGACGCGAACAATCTGTATGGGTGGGCAATGTCGCAGTATTTACCATTCGGCGGTTTCAAGTGGTTAACAGATGTTGAAAACTTTGATGTTTTATCGATCGCGGATGATTCAGATATCGGATACTTTTTAGAGGTAGATATCGAGTATCCAGAAGTATTACACGATAACCACAATGATTTACCTTTTCTTCCCGAAAGCATGAAGCCTCCCACATCTAAATTTCCCAATAAGAAATTAATTGCAAACTTGCATGATAAATCTAAATATGTTATACACTATAGAAATTTAAAGCAAGCAGTAAATAACGGCCTCAAAATTATTAGAATTCACAGAATTTTGGAATTTAAACAGTCAAATTGGCTTCAAAAATATATCGATTTGAATACTGCTTTTAGAAAAAATGCGCGAAACGATTTTGAAAAAGATTTTTATAAATTGCTAAACAACTCGGTCTTTGGTAAAACTATGGAAAATGTTGACAAGCGTGTAGACGTGAAATTAATAACTCATTGGGATGATATAGGAAAACGGAGGGGTGCCTCTAGCTTGATAGCAAAATTAAATTTTAAGAATATTAGTATTTTTGCTGAAAACTTCGTTGCTATTCAGATGGAGAAACTTAAAGTTATTTATAATAAACCCTTATATATAGGTTTCTCCGTTTTGGAATTATCAAAATTGTTAATGTATGACTTTTATTATGATTATTTGAAGCGTATCTATGCTGAACGGGTAAATCTATGTTATATGGATACCGATAGTCTCATTTTAAAAATTAATACCGATGATATCTATTGCGACATGAAACAAAATTTATACAAATTTGATACGTCAAACTTTTCGGTCGACAACGTTTACAACATGCCACTCCAAAATAAGGCGGTTCTGGGTTTAATGAAAGACGAGAACGCAGGTAAGGTAATGAGTGAATTCGTCGGATTACGGGCCAAAGTTTATGCCCTAGATGTTGAAGGTAGACAGGTGAAAAAATCTAAGGGAGTGAAACAGAACATAATAAAAAATGCAATTAGTTTGGAAGATTATAAAATTTGTTTATTCGAACATGAATTAATTTATAGACGTCAAAATTTATTTCGTAGTAAATTACATGAGATTTCCTCCGTTGAACAAAATAAATTGATCCTATCTCCTTTTGATGATAAACGGTATATTAATGGGGATGGGATACATACCCTAGCTTGGGGTCATCACGACATCGTCGAATAATTGGATGGCGAGTTAAATTGGTAATTATAAATTATACATAAAAAATTGCGTCACTTAATATTACTTCTGTTATAGTCTCCAAACGGTTTGAATTCTCTCCCCTCCACTATTTCTTGTTACTTTATATATACCGCTGCAACTTGCTCTAACTGGCAGTCTAGAGTTTTTCTTCGTGTATCACAACAGTAAAATGGATAGAGGTATGTAGATTTTTTAACTTTATAATTTACTTTTGACTAATCTAATATTTCTATTGTTACAGCTGATAGTGAACCGGTTACCTATACCGAAATCATTGACGACGCTTTGAAAAAGCAGGAAGATGCTATCCTTAAGAGAGAAACAGCTTGTCGGACAATCTGTGTATTTTCTTAATAATAGCGGTACTAAGTGGATTGTTGTTGGACTTAGTCCAGCTGCTGGTTTTGTACCAATTATTAAAATCCGCTCATCGACCGTCTGCATCTTTTTCACTGCGGATGAGTGGGAGGAATTTTGTAAGACTGAGGGTTGCAGCCCTAATCATCAGATGGAATGTGGAACGTATAGAAAAATTCAGGTAATTCGACTAAAGAGTCGTAATCGTGAAATTGTTTTATCTAAAGACACATATGACAACATATATAGTTTAATGGAATTATTAAATCAAAAGTTGACTGTTTTAAAGACTTTGGATTTTGTGAATTTTTATAAATCGACATTGGAATCCTGTGCCCAAATGTCTGGTGATATACACAGCAATATAAAAAGATTATTGTCTTGTCATAGTAACTCCTTAAATGCTTTATTTATGTTAGAAATATTATATCTACATTACAATACTTTACATTTCAATGTTGAAGTTATGAGATTGGGTTGCTAATTTATATTTATTAAATTTTATATTATTGTAATTTACATTGTAAATATATAGTACATATATAATAAATATTTAAACAAAATTTTATGTGAATTTCTATATATAAAAAACATGTATAACAGTATATTGTAATTTATATTTATCATATTTTATATTATTGTGATTTACCTTGTATATATATAGTATATATAATAAATATTTAAACTTAATTTCCTCTTTCATTTATTGCTCTCTCAATAAAAAAATATTCAAAGTGCCTAGACAGGTTTCACCAAGAAAAATCGTGTCCTATCATGTTTTAAAAAATATGACGTAATAATTTCCTAAAGCTGGTTCTAGAAAAAATGTATTACCCATTTTAATTGTTATCATAATTATATATAGCGCGCCGGATGTAACTTCCTTTAGTATTCATCTAACCTTCAACGAGTGCGCTTGTGTTTTATTAATTGTAAGGTTATGTTTCGGTGGCCCTACTAGGGAGGTGTGTGGTTATGTTTCAGAGGGCCCCACAAGGGGGCCCTCCATCTTGTAAGTATTTTTTCTTTTTTGCTTTTCAAACGTGCCCCCATCCGCCATTTTGTTTTCTAATGTTCTTTTGGCCTGATGCATTTTTGCTTGACTTCTTCTTCCGCCATTTTGTTTTTTTCTTGATTGAACTTCATATATCAGTGAGGAGGAGGAGGTTGTTACGTGTCCCTGTGGCGTTTCAGGTACATAATTAACTGCGTTGTTTCATAATCTCAGTGAATTATGTACCTATAACGTTAGAGGATCGCATCGTCATAGGGTTGTTACGTATCCCATTGACCTTAGTGGGATATGACGTTATTGGGTTGTTTCGTAATCCTAATGACGTTATGACCCTATAACGTCAGAGGGTTGCATCGCCATATTGGGTTGTGACGTTATTGTGATGTCTGTTATGACGTCATTGGGTTGTGACGTTAGTATGACGTCATTGGGTTGTGACGTTATTGTGTCGTTAGTATGACGTCATTGGGTTGTGACGTCATTGTGACTTCGGTTATGACGTCATTGGGTTGGGTTGTGACGTATGTATGACATCATTGGGTAGTGACGTCATTGGGTAGTGACGTCATTGTGACGTCAGTTGGGTTGTGACGTCATTGTGACGTATGTATGACGTCAATGGGTTGTGACGTCATTGTGACGTCAGTTGGGTTGTGACGTCATTGTGACGTATGTATGACGTCATTGGGTTGTGACGTCATTGTGACATATATATGACGTCATTGGGTTGTGACGTCATTGTGACGTCAGTTATGACTAGAGCTGGGGATGTTTGCGGTGTGCCAGGATAGTATTCAGTTAAACGCACGAATATAATGACCTTGTTTCGATCGGTGATGCATGCGTGATTTTATTGCTTTACATGCATTCGCTATTTATATAACTTAGGTATGTCAGTTATGTGTACTGTATATAAATAACACACTTACCTTATTTAAACTTTAGAGGAGAACAGATTGTAATTCAATTGGAGTTGAAGAGGGATCGGTATATCGTTTAGAAATTATAAAACTTACAGACCCTTAGAACAAACATTCAGTCAGTCTCCCGACAACCGACGGATAACACCTACGAACATAGCTTTCCTAAAATCTATTGGATTGGAAGTGAAAAATGGAGTAACAATTAGAAATTTTTCAAGCAGTAAAGTTTGATGATGCCATCATAAAAGAACAATATCACATCTACTATTCAAGAACTAGCAATTTTAATCCGAACGATGAAATACGCATTTCCATTCAACATCAGGATATTTATACATTGCCGAGCAATAGCTTCATTCGAATAGAGGGCAGATTCAATGCAGATGATAAGAGAACTGGTACTTGTAAATTAACAAATAACGCGTATGCGTTTCTGTTCGATCAGATGCGCTATCAAATCAACGGTGTAGAAATTGATCGATGTATGAAACCAGGCATCACCACAACAATCAAAGCATACGTTCCTTATAGTGAGAATGAATCTAAATTGTTACAGAAATTGTCTCAAATTGTCTCAGCTGGAAAGTTTAACGCTTGCTTACCATTAAACTTTTTTTTCGGTTTGCTAGAAGATTATAATCACATTTTCTTAAACGTTAGTCAAGAATTAATATTGAACCGCAGTAAAACAGATGATAATTGTTATATAAACACTCAGCCAGACGGTACGAAGAAGGCGAAATTGGAAATTGAAAAGATTGAATGGTATGTGCCGCATATAAATCTAAATGATAAAACACGCTTGAGACTGCTCAATGCTCTCAACGAAAATAAAAAGATATATATACCGTTTAGAAAGTGGGAGTTGTATGAGTTACCGGAATTGCGTGCTACAAAGACCGATATATGGCCTATTAAACCTAGCACAAATTTAGAGAAACCTCGCTATGTTATAGTGGGCTATCAGCATAAAAAGAAGAATAATATACACGCAGATTCTTCAGATTTTGATCATTCCTCAATTACAAATATAAAATTATATTTAAATTCAGAGAGCTATCCATACTCTGCCATGAATTTGGATATGGGCCAAAAGCGATATGCTATTGCTTATCATATGTATGCAAATTTCCAGTCCAGCTATTACGGTCGGCAAAACCAACCGCTCTTGGACTATAACCAATTCCACGATTGTGCCCTCTTCTCGATAGATGCCAGTAAACAGGCTGATAGCTTAATTAGCACTAGTGTTCATATAAAGCTTGAATTGGAGTGTCAGGAGGAATTTAATGCAGATATTGTAGCATATTGTTTAATCATCAATGATAAGCTTATTGAATATGAGCCCTGAACTGGGTTGGTAAAAAAAATTATTTAAAATTGATTTTTAATTGTAACAAAATGTAATAAAAAAAATAATTTTTATAAATTTTTTCTTTATTTAAACAAAAACACCCCGTCTAGACTATCATTCTTAATACGACCAGCAACAGTATAACATGTTCTGCCGATTTATATATTTATTCTATACAATTCAGGCTGTTTTGTCGGTTAGCATTACCACCTATCTACAGCGATATGGATATTTAGATGTGTCTGAAGCATGGATCGCGGATATAGTAAATAGAGTAATAAAATTTCAAGAATTTTTCAATTTAACCATCGATGACGATCTGAATAACGAAACATTAAACTTGATGAACAGACCTCGGTGTGGAATTCGAGACTTTCCGCTACACTCTCAAGTTTATTATAATAAATGGAATAAGACCGATATATTCTGGTATTTTGCAATGGCTACATCTACAGCGGTAAACATTACTCAAACAGCTTTCAATACATGGCAAAAACATACGAATTTAAATTTTATATTTCAATAAAAAATCCCGATATTGTAATGTCATTCGCTAATGAGTTGTATACACATAAAAATAATCAGCGGTGTATGAAGGGAGGGTGTCAATATAAATTTGATGGGGTTGGTGGTACTCTAGCACACGCCTTTCCTCCGAGGCGAAATAGATGTATCGAAATACATTTAGATTTGAGCGAAAAATGGTATTACGGATTTGATGATGTACCGAGCGGAGAGACGAGTTTCTTTGCAGTCTTAGTACACGAGATCGGACATGCTTTAGGATTAAAGCACGATTCCGATCCGAAGTCTATTATGTATCCATTTTATAATAAAAAATTTGAGAGTATATCTAATCGGAATATAGAAACAATTCAATATCTCTATGGTGGGATAGAGAATATTACCACTATAACAGATTCTACTATTCAAACTACCGTTAGTGTAAGAGAAACCGAGCCCCCAAACTTGTGTACAATTAGTCCAACTAATTATTTACTCACAACAAATGGCCAATTATATATTTTTTATACAGATTGGATTTGGATAATAGACTCTCGGTTTACAAGACCGGAGAGAATTAGCGATTATTTACCCAATATTTCAACTACTAACAAACATATATATCAAAACCCTGATGATTTTATAATAATTATATATGAGAATAGCGTTTATAAGGTCGAGTTTCCCAGTTTTAAGATTTTGCATAAATATGATAGAGGTAGGCTCGGGATACCAAATACATCTATAGTTAATGTTGCTTTTAATACATATAGGGGAAAAACTTTTATATTTTTCGATACTTATTATTTTTAATATAATGTATAGAATCCACGGTTGGCTCTTGGTGAAACATAATAAATAATTTACTAAAGAAAACACTCGGTATGATTGTTTCACAAAATATATTTATTTAATCTCTAACATATGTTTCGACTTTTCAGTCATTATCAAAGAGTTATTTTTAAAAACTAAAATAAAAAGTACACTTCCACCACTATTTATGAGTTTTTAAGGGACTTTATTATGGCATCAATAGTCGGAGTGTTGAAAAAATCCAGCTGCGTGTTTGTTACATGTCCATTAAGATTTATGGCTTTTAATTTCTAATATTTCGAGAAAGTCAAGTCTCTTTCCTTTATTGCAAGTATGTAAAAGTTTAAAATTACTGGTATTGAACAAATGTGTATTATCAATGCAATGTTCGGAGAATCCCGTATTCATTTTACCATAAAGAATATAACTTCTATGCTCTTTTATTCGTTCTTTTATTGAGCGTCCTGATTGGCCGATGTATATCGCATCACAATCACTGCAACTTAATTCGTACACACCTGACTTATCACACAATTCTGTTTTTTCTTTATTATTAACTAAAATATTTCCTAGATTGACTTTATTCACTTGGATGACATTTAACCCTAATTTATTCAGTTTATTAGAAACTTTATTGCTAACCCCAGGTATATAGTTGAGTGTGTGAAATGTTTTATTCGTTTTTGTATATGTGTGCCCGTAGTAAAAATTCCTCATAAGGATAGTGCGTTGTTTTTTGAGAATCATTTTATCTATAAATTCTGTTTTATATCCGTTCTTTCTAGCTATTGTTTTTATGGTGGTTACTTCTTTTTCGTAATTCTCATTATTTAAAGGGAAATTAATCAGTCTATATATAAAACTATGAAACGCTGCCATTTTTATATTCCATGATTGACTAGAGTTTGCCGGGATTACTGTATCCGTTGTAGTGGGTTTTCTAAATATATCAAACTCGAACGTTTCGAGTTATTATTACTTATTGGCACTAAGAAATAAGTATCTGCTATTCCACAAAATAAAGGAAAATATGTAACGTTTTCAAATAAAGTGCGTATATGGGATAGAATCCACTATTATGAAGAAAAAAGGAAAGCGTTTTACATGTACAGATTCTTAGATTTTCGATTTATGGGTACTTCTTTGGAAAAATTATCATGTTATTTAGATGAGGAAAAAGAAAAGAAATTTAAAAATAAAAAGCAAAAATTAATACAACGGGAAGGAGGATATAACGTAATTGTATTCCCACACGATTACGTTGCCTCCTGTAGAAGACACTATCCATCGTAAAGAAGCTTTCTGTGATATACTAAAAGATAGTAACGCAAATGACGATAGAGTTGAAAGCTTTTGGGTTTTATTTGAATATAAGTTACTTATAGAATGTGGTAATATATGAAAATTTACGGTCGGATGTATTATTAATTGCAGATGCACATTTGTTGTGGCGTTAACCTAGTAATTTGACAATTCTAACGCTATGAAAGTGTTTTTCATGTTAAGATTCTTAAATTTTCGATTTATGAGTATTTCTTGAGAAGAAATTATCAATTAAAATTATTTATACGACGAAAAAAAAAAATTAAAAATAATAAGACAAAGTTAATATGATGGAAAGGAGGATACAACGCGAAAGGTTTACGGGGATGTGAGTATGTCGTGAGACTGTTGCGTTAAAGAAGTAAAATCACTAACAATGGATTCTTATCTTAATTTTATCCTTCAGAAACCAAAGTAGGTACATACTATGTCTAAGGGTCACGAATTTGTGATTTCCTTAAAGAAATCTACTCAAATTAAAACTAACCCAAAATAAAAAGTTAAGAAATGACAACCAAACAGTACTGCTCCTGAATTTTAAATCAATGTTACATTTGCCAGTAACAGATATGCATCAGGTAACATGTTAATGTTAACTTTTAATTAAGGAATACATTTTTTTAAATCATTGTTAAAACGACCGAATGATAAAAATATAACGAGACGGATCCTTCTGCATTAATTTTTAAAAATTTATTTGTTCTACGTTCGTTACAATTTCTATTTAATTTCTATTAAAATTTAAAATTATTTATTTTATGTGAAATATAATTATCTATATAAGAATTAACAATAATTTGTACTTATTATGTATTACCTATACAAAAGACAAAAACGCGAGAGTTTCCCGCTCGATAGAAGGAATGCTGTTCTAAAAGACAGGATAATCTTTTCCCTATAAATAGTTGCACAAGGCGAGTCTTTTAAATGACTTAAGTTTCGCCAACAACGACAACAACCTACGACAGGTACGTAAATCTATATTTATTATTAACTTTTATGATTTAATTATTTAATTATATTAATTATATGCATATTCAAACATATGAAACGCAATTAATTTTACACATATTTCATTGTACATATAAGTAAATTCCGCATTTGTATGAATCTTGTTATGTTTATTTTAAATTAAAATATTGTGTAAAACGGCATGCGAAAACAAAAATATCACTCGCTAAAAACGTGTATTTATGCAATAATGGTGACTGTTTTTTGAGTGAATACACTATGGCTTTAAAATTTTGCGACACTAGTCAAGACATATCCCGTGAAAATTATACAGCATTAATTATACTTAATCGTTTTTCAATATTCACCTATATTTTCTTTGTTTTCTGTTTATAATTTCTATTAATTAAATAAAATCTAGACATAAATTTCAACATGTGTATTTTTCATCTGGAGAAGGAAACTTAAAAAATCAAAATACAAATGACTGATGCATGTGCTTTCTGGCTTCAATAAAAAAACAAAACAAAAAGGCGGTGTTATCCCACTGGCGATTTGGTACAGAGCATATCTTTATCAAAGATGCTACGTTTAACACTGTTCTATTTTTTATAGGATGTCTAACAGAAATCTAAAACAAAAACGAATAAGTTTGATCCCACTGGCAACTTTTTTTCACAAAGAATGCTACGTTTCACACTATTCCATTTTCTGTTCATAAATTTTTGTTCTGCTGAAAACAGTAAACACAGTTATCAATAAGAATATTTAATTTTTTTTGTTTTCTTTTTGTAATTACCATTAATATCTAGAGATGATAAGTTAGTTGAAGTAAATATTTTGTTTATTTTCTTGTTCTAGATTTTATTTGTTTTTTTTAGTGACAGACTGCAAATTACAGTCTTTATTATATTTATAATTATTATTTTTTACTAGGGATAGTGATACCAGGTCATATATTGCTATGCTATTAATCTATAATCTTATCTTTATATTTGCAACATCATTATTTATTAGAGGAAACTCATAGTGCTATTCCTATTAATTAAATATGCATATACATTTATCTTGAGAACTGTTATTATAAGTACATTCTGTTTAGTATTACAATAATTTTTGAATCCTTTTTTTATAATTTAACCTAAAAATTATAATTTTTGTCTCATTCAGTTCCAAAACTAAATACTAAAAATAAATGAAGACAATTTTTGATATATACACATATGTATATTCAAAACAACAAATTTATTACAAAATTATTTTTACATCGGAATATATCAATCCACAGGCACATCGTTTCCCATACAACGTTTCTAACTAGGACTACAATTAATTAGATCCACATCTTCTTGATAAAATTTGAGTAATCGTCACTATACAACTTCCAAATCTGCAGTTCTTACAATCCACATCAAATATGACGTCCGGCATAATTAAGGATGCTAGTACCTCAATTTCAAATGTTATACTTACAAAATGTAACATAAGAGATGAATTGTAAATATATTTATTTTAATAAAATTATTACAGAGCAAAATTCTCATCCTCTATATCATCTACATCTTGACTAATTGGTGGAAAATTTAGTTCAATTGGTCCAGGTAATGGCACAGGGGCGGAATAACTAGTAAGTAAAGGTAAGTTTGGATATAATTTATTATGAAAATGATGTATTTCAATTCTACGCCTGCAAGCTAACTTAGTCTCATCGTGAATATGCTTTGGCCATAATAATTCTTCATGATTAACGCAAATGATGCGTGGTATACCGACCCGAATTCTGACAGAACCGTATTTAACGTTCAGCGTAATTGGATTTTCAATGTCTAATAATTTCAAAAATGTTAGGGGATTCCAACTCGGAAAATCCAAATCATCGAGTATTATCCCTTCAATATTGTCCGAATATCGCCGCCAATCCTCTTTGTCTCGAATATGTAAAGGACTTTTGAAGTGTGCTAGAGCAAATTGTGTTTTACCTAATCCCGGAGCCCCTATAAAAACTAATACTTTATTAAAATTTTGAAAAAGTGGCGTATTAAAGTCACTTGGTGAATAAAGGCATTTGTCGGAATTATCGAATTTTTGAGTGAAATAAAAGCCTAGTTTCTTCTGATTTTATATATAATAGAGTGTGTCTTCGCGTTCTATTAGTGACATTGCATCACTATTCGTACCGGTATCTAATGCTTCTTGAATTAATTCCTTGTTTACTTTTCGGTTAAAATTGGGAATATTACCATAAACATAAAGTTGTCCGTTTGGCTCACGTTTTGTTTCGTCCGTACAGTATTCCATACATTTCTCGGAGTCATTTACTACTTCTATGTTTTCGTTATGAAGTAATCTTATTACGCTTGCGTGGGTGCGTGGGTTTTTGAAGCCAAACATTAAATGTTTATGGCTTGACCTTCAAACAACCTGGGCGTGACGTTGATCTTCAAACGCCCTGCACGAAACATTGACCTTCGAAAGACCATCACCCGATTCTGACACCTCCTCGTTGACCTTGAAATCAAGGTCGATCATCCTCACCCGATTCTGACACCTCCTCGTTGACCTTGAAATCAAGGTCGATCATCCTCAGCCGATTCTAGCACCTCCTCATTGACCTTTATCGCTAATAATGCGAAAAACCTCTCTCCTACTAGTGGCACTTCCCAAATTGGTTCCCTCATATAATTTTCCATGAACTTTTCAGCGGTTGATACACTTCGTCCAAAATCACCATTCACAATATATGTTTTGGGATCACTCATCCCATTTAATAATTCTTCAAATCTGGGATCCAACTCAATATCTCTCCAAAACACTTCCTCAGCATTCTCCCCTTCCTCCAAATCACTTCTTTCCACAATATGTTGGGAACAGGATGGTTTATCCATCACAGCAACCTTACGTTTAGACATACTTGTTAATACTAACAATTGTTTCGAATAATCTCCCTTTATATGCAATACCAATAACCCCTACCTACAATTATGTGCAAAAACCTACCCGATGTGCCAGTCGTTGCAACCTCATTTATTTTTATAGAACCTCCTCGGCTATATAACCTCACCTAGCTTTAGGTCGTCTCAAGGTTGAGGTCAAGGTTTTCTCGAGGTCGTCTCAAAGTCAAGGTCATCTTGATTCTAGAACCTCCTCAGTGAACGTGGTGTTTCAACCTCCCTCCCTCCGTCTCATACCTCTTGATTCGAGGACCTCCTCAGTGGCCTTGTTGTTGCAATCTCCCTCCGCCTCAGCCGATTCTGGAACCTCCTCGGAGTGACCTTGACCTAACAAATACCAAGGTCAAGGTCACTCCGAGGAGGTTCCAGAATCGGCTGATACCCTCTACTGAGTGGTATCGGGGGTTAAGGTGCAATTTGAGTTATTTGCTCACTACGTTAAACCTCAAGCGGATGAACAAGTATCTGAAATCAAATCCTTCAATACTCGATATACCGTTGTGACGCAGATATCTGAGTTAATAATATTTTTGATCAGTTGGCTAGTATTATAATCGCAAAATCAGAAGAGTTTCAGGAGAGAGATTCAGGGTGGGCGTTAGTTTCGGTCTCACATTTAGAAATTAATATAAATTCTTTTACACCCATCAGTGGATCATCATACCTAGAACTACCGCTTCAATTAAACGAAAAAAGGCTTGTGTTAACATTCAAAATAATGATGACGCTTGTCTATTTTGGTGTTTAACCGCGGCCCTCCACCCTGTTAATAAAAATGCAGAGAGGGTTGCTTCCTACCCTCATTATTCTACCGTTTTAAATTTAGAAAATATTAAATTTCCTGTTAAAATTAGAGATTTAGAAAAAATTGAATAATTTGAGTATAAGCGTTTACGGTCTATCTATCAATTGGGATTCAAGAGATTTTGAAGTTGTAGGACCCATTTATTTAACTCAATCAAAAAAAAGATATTCATATAAATTTATTGTTGATTGAAGGTGGGGAGAAAACTCATTACGTGTTAATTAAGAATCTCTCCAGACTGATTTCATCACAAATAAACAACAGAGATCATAAGTTGCATTTGTGTGATGGTTGTTTAGTTTACTTTAGAACTGCTGAAAAGTTAATCACACATCAGCAGCATGATTGCAATCATTTATATACTATTCTACCTTCAACCAAACCGCGTAAATCAAAATTGGGGGAGTTAGTACCCCAAAATATTTTACAATTTGATGATTTTGAGAAAAAAATGTTTGTACCATTTGTTGTTTACGCTGATTTTAAGTCTATCTTGCAACCAGTTTACTCATGTAGCGGTGATCTAGCTGCTTCGTATACGCGGTCTACCCAAAAACATATCGCTTCAAGCTTTGCCTACAATATCGTTTGTAAACATGATTCTAGTTTAAATAAATTTGTGACGTATGCTGGTTTAGATTGTTCAACAGTATTTATCGCTCGATTGATGGATGATGTTAAAGATATTTATAAAAAGTGTTTAAAAATTGTTGTTCCAATGAATCCATTAACAGTTGATGAACGAAATTTATATAATGATGCAGTTATCTGTCACATTTGTGAAAAATTTCTTAATGAAGATAAAGTGGTAGACCACTGTCATTTAACTGGAAAATTTACGGGTGCTGCGCATTCGAATTGTATCTTAAATTTCAAAATTCCAAATTTCATTCCTATCTTCTTACACAACCTTACTAATTACGATTCTCATCTATTTTTATGAGATTTAGCGACCGATGTTTACTATCATAGTCTTTATATATTAATTATATTTTTCTGTTTTGTAGATCAGCAACTAGAAAATATTATAAGGGAGTTGACTCCTAGTGTTCCTGTAAGTTTTAAAACATTTTATTATTTAATTTATAATTTTTTTATTTTTAGAATAGGAATATTTTAATATTTAGGGCGGGTGCCATACCACCACCACCACCACGATCTATGGTGGTGGCAGTAGCAAACGGAATATTGCACATCAGAATAGACGACGATTTTATCGTCGCCTATTATTATAATCCTCGTAAGTTTTGATATATATTATATTGGAAAATACTTATGTTCCTTTTTGTTGTAGATGAATAAAAAAAATAATTAAATTTATTCACACTTATACACAGATCTAACCAGTTTGCTTTGTTCCTGTCGTATAGAGATTTATCGTACCGTGTAGGTTTTCCTCGTGTGAGGGTTTTGTGAACTCTTATACGTACTGGACGATTTATTTTTGACTTTTGGATTTTATCCATTCTGATATATATGTTACCGTTAAAGTATGAAATCCGTTATTTCATAGAATACCTAGTTATTCCATGAAATAACTGATCGTGTCCGTTAAAGTGTAAAACTCTATTGTATTTCATGGTTTAACTAGTTATTTCATAGAATAACGATCTGCAGCCCGTTAAAGTGTAAAATAATCTATATCATATATCTCGCACGACAAATACATTTACCTTCCACCCCTACTGCATTTATGAACTATTCCAGGCCATAGAGAGAGAACTTGTTTAGCGTGTTGGCACCAGTTCATTCCGGTTAATTGATTGCTTGCACGTACAGTGCCGGCTGCTATTCGTCAAATACTGTTTCCACGTATCAGGTATTGAGATACATTTATTTTTTTAAGTTTTATAATTTAGTCATTTGTTATTACGTTAATTTAGTTTGCTTACGTTAAAGTGCAATTTTTTTTAAGACCTTAAGTTGCCTTGATCAATGAATTCTTTAAGTGATAACGAAAAAAAAAGCTGTAATGAAAGAAAAGTTTGAATCTTTACTAAATAAGCGTGATGTGAAAGAGAACCCGTGTAATCCCGTTTGATCACCCGTGAAAAATTATTAAGTTTGATAGCTGATGTAAAGAATTCTAAAACATTAGATAAGAAAGTGCCACGTAATTATTGGTTACTTCAACATTACGATGTCCTTGAAGTTCAAGGAGTAGAAAAATTAATAGTCCCAGTAACAAATGCAACACCAGATGTAATGTTTTATTGCTCAAGTGATTCTTTGTTTGACATTTTGTACGAAACTCATTTATCTATTGGGCACGGTGGTAGAGACCGAATGATAAAAGAACTTAATCGTCGTTACAAAAATATGATGCAAAATGATATTAAGATTTTCCTAAATTTTTGTGAATCTTGTCAACAAAAACGCAAAGCGGGCAGAAAAGGTGTTGTTAAGCCCATGATTTTTCACATATGAATGTCAGGTTGACCTCATAGATTTTCAATCACAACCTGATGGAAACTATAAATTTATTTTAGTTTATCAAGATCACCTTACAAGGTTCGTGGTTTTAAGACCTCTTCAAACAAAGAGAGCAGAAGAAGTTGCAGGACAGTTGCTTGATATATTCCTGTTGTTTGGAGCCGCATGTATATTGCAGTCGGACAATGGAAGAGAATTTTGTAACAAACTTATTGATGACTTAAAAGTAACTTGGCCAGAGCTTAAGATCGTGATCGTGATCGTGTTGACGACTTGGATGCAAGACAACCAGTCAACTTCGTGGAGTAACGGGTTAAAATTTATCCAGTTTATGAAGAACAGAGCGTTCCATTCTGGTATTAAAAGGTCCCTCTACGAGGCTATGTTTGGTTGCGCAGCTAGAGTTGGACTGTCAACAACTGCCATTACGAAGGAAGCACTTAATTTTTTGGTCGACGAAGATCAATTACAAAATACTTTGACTGCAATGAATGTTTCTTCTCAACCTGATAATGAAAAAGTAGTTGAACAAACAGTATTAAATAATCCCATTACGAAAGTATGTGTTGTCCGTTTAAAAGAATGCAGTGAAGATATAGTTTGCTTCAAATGTATGCAGCCTGTCTATATATCCATGTTAGGAAGATTATGTTTCAGAAGATGAAGTTGAGCAGAAAATCTGCAAATTGTGTTTTAATGAACTTAATGTTCAAAGAGAAAGAGAAAAGTCTAAAAAATGTTTAGAAATTCAAGCGAAAAAGATGAAATTAATGTCGGACAAATTTCATTCTGAAGCCTCTGTGGGGTTTACCGTCCGTATCCCAGTGCCTGAAGTTGACAGAGGAAAAGGTGATGCCAAATCTATTTTAGCTATCATCATAAAAATAACCGAAGAAGGATTTTTCCAATTGGGTACAAGAAACGGCCGCATAAAACAATTATATTCCCGATCCCAGTTCAGTGTCTGCGAACAAAAATTAATTAAAATCGAAGAAGTACCGGATGTAGAAATATCGCTCCGGTCGGTTGCTACAGCTCAAAGTTTAGGTACTGGTCAGGGATTTAAAAAATGTTCGTGTAAAACCCAGTGTGTCAACAAAAAATGTTTTTGTTTTAGAAATAATGTTCTTTGTAATTCCAAGTGTCATTTTAGTAATCCTTGTTGTAACAAATGATAATATAATATATATAATTGTCTATCATTAGTTTAATTTCATTTTAGATAAATTGTTTATTTTACACTTTAAAGGTCTCTCATTAGTTAATTTATAGAATACCTAGTTATTTCATAGAATAACTAGTTAAAGGGTCAAATTAATAACATATTACACACTTTAACGGACACGATCAGTTATTTCATGGAATAACTAGGTATTCTATGAAATAACTGCATTATATACTTTAACGGTAACATATATACCGATTATGACGTTAACAGTTAGTTTAACTTGTTGTATACCGATTTTGACTTCTGTATTTTATTCTTAAGAGTTCTTACACTTTAGGTCTATATTTGGCATGGGGTTTGTTTCTTTCCTCAGTTTTGCTGTCTTACCGTTCTCTTTTAGACCATTGAGTGTGACTCTGAAGGATAACTTTATTTGGGCTTTGGGATACATCTCTGATGTGATCCTTCTTTCTCGATTTTGACGACACTTTCGTGTGAAGAAGCGGGGTGAACCCCAATAAATAC